>CAUOFW020006879.1:0-22772 GCA_963454935.2 Ilex paraguariensis | reverse complement strand
TAGGCAGGAGAAGAACCTTACCTCTTGAAGCATAATACACATAGCAGAAACTCCAAGAAAACCCAAATCAACCTTCAAGCCTTAATTTCAAAAAATGTTGTCTTTGAGACTTTGTCAAAATCTCCGATTTTTAATATGAAGATGTAGCTCTCGTCACATAGATAAACTTTAGTTCTTGGTCCAAAGGATTCCGACCAAAGGTTGCCCTAGATCACAAGAAGAAGAAGAAGCCTTGATTTTCTCTCTCTCTATCAAAAACTCAGTATCCAAATTTGGGGGAAAATCTAATTTTTCTCCCTTTTTATACTCCTTGGATGTTTGGCCCACAATGCGCCACATGTCCCGACTTTTGCTGATCCAATTTCATCCAAATTAAATAAATTTTGTCCCGTTTTAAGTTCAACATATTTTATTTGAAGTAAATTTAAATTATTTTTCACATTTTTCAATTAATTTCCAATTGCATTTATTTTGATCACGCGACACCTGATCGCCTTGTAAAACACAAAAAATTCGACTGTCTCGAAATTCAACAAAAATTAACTGAGTTACTAGATTTTGCCAGATGAATCTAATGGTGAGGTCTATTTCTTCATTCAAGTTTTTAAAAATTTTGGTTTTCAACTCGTTCCATAGCAACTAATTATCATTTTGTCATTTTTCTTAAAAATTTCAAATTTTCTCGAGTTTTACAAGGATGGTATGCAAGTCGAATACGGAGGTGACCCTTAAGGTGAATATTTTGAACTCTGAACGACTTCTAAAGAGTCGGAGTGTGACTTGTGAGGCGAGACCATCTAAGGGCCAACCAACTGTACAATAGGTGTTGGTAGAGGCCAGGTGGATCAGTGCCTGAATTTAGACACGGATCTAATGATTTTGTTAATGAGTCCATTGATACCCGAACTGAAAGACAGTTGTTGTTCGCACTGCTAAGAGAACAAAAGGTGGCGAAGCATGAGAGGAAGTTTATTAGGGTTCAATTGAGCCAACATGGAGCTTTTATGAGGAAATGGGTTATAGCTCTCAGGATCATCCAGATCAATCTTCTTAGAGCCCTAGGAGTTTTTATATATGTTATTTGGTCCCAGGTTGATGTTTCTTCTTTATGATTCTTATGTTATGATGTGAGACCCATATACACATCTCATACCATTTTGTTAAATGCTAGGGGCTAATGTATAATTTATGATAATTTGCGATATAATTTGGGGGTAAATTATAGTTACTGAAACTATGGTAGAAGGGGAAAACCTTGAATTATATTTGTAGGGGTTGAATTTTGTGATTTAAATGGTATTTGGGTGAAAAATCATATGTGGTGGAGATGTTTTGAGTGTGAATTTATAAATATTTAAACTTAGAGTTGTATGTATTAAAGGAAGAAACTTATGGGGACTTAAGTGGGATTTGGTAGGAAGGTAAGTCATAAGAGACGGGTGTCTCTTATATCTTACTTCTTTTATATATGTAAGATATATATAGGTGTATGTATGTGTGTGTGTGTATGAGTTAACGAGACTTGTTGGAAGAAGAAAAAGAAGAGGAAAAGAAAAAGAGGAAAATAAGGAGAAGTGGTAACAAGATTCAGGAAGCTAAGTGGGAGGAATAACAAAACTGGGTCTATGCATTCAAGGTTTTGAGGGAATTCAATTCAAGGAAATTTTGAAGGTAAAATCCTTGTTAATTTGTTTAAGAGTAGTTTTAGTTTTGGTTTATGAATTTTGTGTATTGGGTATGTTAATTGATGTAAAATATCATGTAATTGAGTATTGTAATGGATGGTATGTAAATTAGAACTTGTGTGATTGAGAGAGAAATATTAGGGAAGAAGAAGGGATGAAGAAGGGTTTCAGTCAAACTTCTACTGGTAGGAAATGGTGTTTTACTGATAGAACGATATTTTGTAAGAAGTTCTACTAGTATGAGATGATGTTCTACTGGTAGAACAACCTTCTATGAGGTGTTCTACCGGTAGGAAGTGATGTTCTACCAATAGAACGATATTATGTGAAAAGTTCTACCAGTAAGACGATAATCTGAAAGGATTCTACCAGTAGAAACATGGAATTTTCATAGTTTCACCATAATGATTGTAACTCACTGTCCATTCAACCCCAAACCTTTTAAAAACACTTTAATGGGGTTGAATCAATTGTAGTTGAACTTATTTACTTATAAACACATTATCAAACCTACAAGTTTGAGTATATTGTAATAAATGGAAAAGGGTTATGGGAAGCTATCCGGTTCAGCCCGATTAATTGTTTATGCATGTGTAATATAACAATTGTGTGTTGAGGATGTTATATATATGACTTGAGATAATGTGTGATATGTTAGGTGTTGAGGAAGTGACTTCACTATCAAAATTCAACTAAGAATACATAGGAAAACTGAATCCTAGTTTGGATTTAACCCGAGGTGAGTGTATTGATTCATATTGATATGGAAATATGTGTGAATATTATTAGCTATATTTGTGTGATTATAGCTAAAATGTGAGTTGATGGATACAATCTTGTGTATTGTGTGTGATTATGAGTTAGAGTTATAAATTGAATGATTATATGATTTTTATGATTATGATTGTTGAGATTACTGAACCTAAACAGCAGTGATGTGATTGTCAAGACACCCAGGTGAAAAAGGGTAATGTTGTTAAGTTATGAGTGCTGATTTAATAAATTATAAATTATGAAATGATGATTGTTAGTTACTAGCTATATTTACTTGTTTATGGCTAGATTGTGACTAAATGGCTTTAGAATTGTGGATTGGTGTTGGGTGTGGTTTTAAGTACTTTAATTGATTGTGGATGCTTACCAGTTTGTGGGTGTCGAGACTATTGGGCATGAACGGTAGCGATATAATAGTAGAAACTCCTAGGGCCGAGACTCTTGAGCATATACGGGTAGCGTAAATGGGTAGCGTTAACTATTTTTGAATATTGAATATTGGATGTTATATATTGGATATTATTATTTGGATGTTGGGTAGTGGATGTTGGATATCTAATGTGAGTTTCACTTTAAATGTATATGTGAGATATGATAATAAATGCAATGCTTGTGCATTTTTTTTTTATATATCTCAAATATACTCATTGAGCATGTGGTTTTCTCACCCCTCCCCCCTTCCCACGGTTGTTTATTTTCAAGTCTTCAGTTAAGGAAGTGGTTCACTAAAAGTCAAGACATACAAGAGTTGTAGAGATGTTCAAAGGGTATGGTGTCCTAGAAGTGATAACGTTGTGCTAGGTAATATGTTTTTGTCAGGTTACTTATTATGGCAGTTATATTTGAATATTATTGCTCAGTAGTAGATTACTCTGAGGTTAATAATGATTTAAGTGTTTACATATTGAGGTTACACACACCCTAACTTTTTCCGGCATGGGTGTGACAATTTTTGGTATCAGAGTTAGAGTTTGATAGGTTCTAGAGACTCTTCAAGTCTAGCTGTTGTAGTGGACCATTAGGGGAAATTTCTATCTTGTTGGATAGGATGGTTTATGTGTACTGAGTAATGTGGTGTGTGTGAATATTTATTAATACTAAATTGTAATTTTATAATATGGAGAAATATGAATCTCTCAAATGATTAGGATTTGGGAGAAGGGGAAGGGTTGACATGTCCTTAATACATATAAATATATGGCAGCAACATTCAGATGAGTGAAATTGGTGAGTAAAAGTGGTAATGATTAGAGTATGCTTATACATTACTAATGTGTGGCTATGTGGATTATTGGCTTGTGATGGATAATGTGAGTAAGTTGATTTGTCTTATACGCAAGGTATAGCCTTAAAGGCATATGCATGACCTTGGTGGCAAATGTTGCTTAAATAGTGAGGTAGCCTTAATAGCTAATTGCCTAAATGGCAGAAATATAGCCTTGTGTGGCGAATAGCCTAGATGACTGATGTGGCCTTAGTGATGGATATTGTCTGCGTGGTGAATAATTGTTGTCCGTGTGGCACAAATTCTAGTTTTAGTGGTCCTTATTGTGTTATTTTTTGTGGCGTACAGTACTTTGTGGCAAAATAGCCATGAAAATTGTTATGGAACGTTGGTGACGGGATATATCACCTTAGTGGCGATTTGTGTTACAATAATGATGGATGTGTATCTATATTATTTTAAATGGTATGTATATAATATATATTACAAGCCACATTTTTGTAGTGCTATGGATGAACTGTAGAGCCATGGTGATTAACAAGCGATTAGTATCTTTGTTAAGAATAAAGATAATTGTTTTGATTACAAAGTTGTTTCTATGTGAGGTAGTCTGCATGTGTGATAAAGGTAATCCTTCATCTTGAGTGAAGGAATGGGAATAAAGTGGTAGTGATGTGATTTAACCTAATAAAGCAAGGTTATGTCATTGTTTAGCTGGATTGTGCTATGTAATACGTGTGAGATGGATTATTGAGAATCGATATGGTGGTTGATTATGACTATTACTTTAACCACTAGTATGGAGATTGTGATATAATATAAATTTAAATGAAGTGATTATATGAGAGTGGTCGGAGTATGGGTTATGATATTAGTCCTTGAAATTATTTTAATAATGTGAGTATCTATAAATGTGAAAACCATGAATAGGTTTCACTGTAAAAAAAGTTTATGGATGAAATTTATTATGCTTTAAAACAAATATGCATTTTAGAAATATAGATAATTGGAATAGGAATTGTACGAGTGGGAAAAAAAATGTTTTGGTGAAATGTTGGATGACTGATGTTCAATATGTATATAGTTTGATATACATATATGTATGGATGTCTAATATGGAAATTGATGGGAAGGAATAACATTAAGTAACTAATTGAGTGAAAAATATTGTGTTGGTACACATATGTTGGTAAATGTGTGGAATTTGATTTACTAGTGGGAGGATACTTAATGAGTAAGAATAAAAATGAATGATATACATGTAGGTGAAATGAAATGTATAGACATCGTTTATAGAGGTTGTGATGTATGTTTGTGTGCTCGTGAATTTTTAGTGAATTAAATGCTTTTGCATTTCTTTTTAATATGTCTAAAATATACTCACAGAGCGTGTGGTTTGCTCACCCCCTCCACCCCCCCCCCCCCAATTTATTTGTTTTCAGGTGTTCGGGCTAAGGAAGTGGTCCACTAAGTAGTCTAGCTTGACGTAGAAGTGTTGATGTCAGATTGTACTTTATATTAAAAGTCATGATGCGCAAGAGTTGTAGAGATGTTTAAAGGGTATAGTGCCCTAGTAGTGATAACATTGTGCTATGTTATACGATTTTGTCAGGTTACTTATTATGACAATTATATTTGGATATTATTGCTTAGACGTAGATTACTCTGAGATTAAAATGATTTAAGATTTTACAGATCGAGGTTATCCACACCCTAACTCTTTTCTGGGATGGAGTGTGACATATGATCTAGTGAATACAATGTCAACTAATCAAAGCCTTTAGTAGTTAGTTGAGTCAAGGCTTTATCAGTCCATGGTTGAGTCAGTTTTTCTTTAACTTTCAGTTTAATGAAATAGTTTATTATATGCATTTAGTCTTTATTTAAATTTGATTTGGTTGTTAAATATTTTATTACATTCTCAATTATGAATTGAGATCAAAATTTAGAAGCAATAAGCTTAGTCATGAATTACAACTGTTTAAGCAATGCATGGAACTTTACTCTATTTTGGTAGTATGTTGTGTTATGTTCTCAAAGAAACTCACAATTTGCTCACTTCTTGACTTGTACAAATTCAAAATTATTAGTTAACTTTAGCCTTAAGAACTTGAAACATATATTAGAGACGCATAGTAACCCTGATGAGTTTTGATCCAATCTTTTTTAGAGGATTATATATATATTTACTCAATAAAGAATTATTTTATTCAATTGATCTCGTTGAATAGTCTCATTACTTTGTTTTGGTCAATACTAGTATTATAAATAATTGCTTGACTTTGAATCACTTTCATGGAAAGTGTGTTGCCAATAACTGTTGAGATATGATTTTAGGTCATCCTTGATAAAATTTGAACTTTAGCCTAATTCTTTAATTTTTATTATTCCCAGAAGTCGTGATTGAGTTTCTTTGAGTAAAATTTTGTTTTTCAAGCACACAAATAATAAACAAACAAAAAATATGATATAATATCATTTACCCTAGGTTATCCCGAGATTGAGCTGCTATTGTTTATGTAAATGGGCAGGATGTGGTTAAGAAATATTATGAGAAAGGTGAAAAAGTTATACATACTTGTGAATATTTATGTTCAATTGAGGGGGCAATATGTTTAGCATTGAAGAAAAAAGAGATGTATATCTTCAATTGAGGGGACAATATTATGTCTAGTATTGAAGAAAAGAAAGGAAAATAGCAAGCATTCGCTTGAATGCAGCTAAACAAAAAGTAAGAGCAAGTATGGTAAATTATGCTTCTAAAGGATGATGAGTGAAAAACAATCAAAAAAAATTCGATTGTGTAATGTATTATTCTCTAGGGACAATGTTTTGCAATCCTGAATATTCTTTGTTTCGAAACCCTAGTCTCAAGGCCCAATTATAACCTAACAAAAAGATCTATTTGATGTCAAAAGTGTATATTGGTTGATGCATGACTTGCGTGAATAGGGAGAGAAATGGTGATTGTTTGCTTATTTTGTGTTGATTTCCTTTTATTAGATTATGCAAAATATTTTATTTTGGATAGTAGTTGTTTCAAGAAGAACATGTTAGTATCATTTTATTTTGATTTAAATACATTCTTTCTCACATGTGTAAATTTGAGAGAGTAGTCACTAAAATTTGAGAGAATTCTTAATGAGTATTTAGTGGTGAGATTTGACATTGAGATGAATTGTTGAGAGTTGTAAAGGTGGGTTACTTGACGTATTCTGATTTCATATAGTTTACGCACAGCACACACAAGTTTTTATGAGAATATGATAGAATTATACTTTGGTATAGCATTTAGTTCTGGGTATTGCTTTGTAGGTTTTTGTCAATGCTTGCAACTTAAAACTTCTGGATCTTGTTGTAAAATACATGTTTTGAGAATGTGGTTAAAATATGTAAACAACATGGTAATGTTTGTAGGTAACATTTCTAAAAATTCTCGTGAGACCATACTCGTCCACTAGGGATAACCTAGTTAAAAATTTGTTACATATGTTAAATACAAATGTGAGTCCTTTAAAAGTGAATGTTTATTTTAATTTACTTTATTTTATTTTGTCTTACCAGGGACTAGTAAGAGCTAGACTTGGGGGGTGTGATTAGTCATGAATATTGCATGATTACTATAATAATAATTGGCTAATTACATTAGGTAAAGAGCTAATTGAACATAATTAATGTGTTTTTGGATTTTATTTTATTTTGTAGTGTTTCTCCATATTTTGCAGGGAAATCGTTTGAATTTTAGACATGGGGGACAAATGCACAAAAGAGAAGATCTAGAGCGTTTAGGACTAAAAAAGACATACTGCATGTTGTGACTAGACGGTGAGAAACGAGCGTTCGGATGCTATCTCCAGAAGCTACAAGGACAAATCAAAGGAGAGCATCCGGACAGTTAGAAACACAGGTCCGGATGTGATCACCAGAAAGGCAAAGGCAACAAGGTGTGTCCAGACAGTTCAAAACGCGCGTCTGAACGCGACGACGAAAGCTGGCCAATTACTTTAGACTTTGATCTTTATTAGCCCTTTTGCTTCCTAATGCCAATATAAACTGATGTAAAACCTGAATTGGGGCATTCAATCTTCAGCCCCCTCCTTCTTAGGCGTGAAGGTGACTAGATACTCTTTCCCTTTCTCTCTCAGATTAAATTTGAGATTTGTTGTGTGAAAGTGACTACGTAATTCCCCTCTCTCTATCTCTAATCTGTTGTATGAAGGTGGTGTGTCAAATCGGATCCTCCCTCTATCTCTCTCTTTGATTTGCTGCGTGAAGGTGGTGATTGGTGACTTTAGGTGTTTTAATTTGGTGAACTCTTTTTGGTTTTGTGGTGGCTGGATGAATGGTGGTGATTGTTGTAGTGGTTTTAAGAGAAGTATGTGGGTTTGAGAGATGGTCCAGAAGTTTTGCTTTCAAGTGGAAGTGGGTGGGAGAGGATGTTAGTGTCTTTGATTTAAAATGGATGGGTGGTATAATTTTGTGGCTAATAGCGGTGGTGATGGATTAATGGTGGTGGTTTTGAAAGGAAAATTGATGCAGTATAGGTGGCGAAAATTTTGGTATTCTTTTGAACATGATCAATGTTGTTCAATTAAAAATATTTATTATATTTTATTATATTTCCTCGTATAATTAAGAATCTATTTTATTTTTAATTTTAGGTTTAATTAGGATTTTGTTTTATTCATTTTCCTAATTTAATTAGGATTTTTTTTTCTTAATTGGTTTGGGGTTTTTTTACAGTATTTATATTTATGTTAGCCTTAGCGCGTTGGAGCTTTTGATGAATTAATAATATTAAGGGCTTGTTTGGTATGTAAGTTTAGGGGGTTTTGGAACATGAGTGGAAAAATAAAACCCAACAATTCCATATTTGGTAAATAATTAGTTAGTGTAGGGTTTAAAACCCAACTTGAATTAGGTCTGGGAATTAAACTCATCGGGGAATTGGTTTTATACGTGGGTTAATAGGTTTAACCTAACAAATAAAATTTATATTCACATATATTCCATATATGTAAAAAAAATTAGTTTTTATTAAATTGGTCAAAAGGTACAATATTATTTATATACAAATATATTATCATAAAAGTCTTATATCTATGCGCATACACAGACTCTTAGAGTGTTCTCTTTTCTTTCTAATTATTCTAGTATTTTTAAAAATCAATAGGTAAATTGAATCCTTTAAGACTAATATTCTATATAATCAATAGACTTACAGTAATATTTTATATCAATATTTGTACACAAATCAATCATTTAGTCTCATTATTTCCCTTTGGTTCACTATACCCATATTTTTACCCACTTCTCTTCCCCACAACAAAAATGGTGCATGGGTGCCAATGGGTGGTCACAGAGGGCGGTGGTAGCCTCTCTACGATGGCGGTGGTGGTAAATTGTTGGGCTAATTACGAGCTTAATTGCAAAGGGCTTGATTTTGATATGGGTTATGGATCTTGGTTAGATTTTGATATTGGTATTGGTATTTGGTATTGGTATTGGTATGGATAAGAATCTAGGTCTGGGTATGAGATTTAAGCTTATGGGGGCAATATTGGAAATATAGTCTGTTAATTAGTTGAGGTCATTGTTTTTTGTCAAGGTTTTTAACGTTTATTCTAGGTGAGGGGTATTTCATTAACACTAATGCTATTCAGACATCGTTGAAGGACATAATGAGTTGTCACCAATGAAATGATAGTGAAATGTATTTAATGATGAATTCTATTATAACATTAATAAATTTATTATTATATCATTGGTGACAACTCATTATATTTTCAAATTATATTTGTGAATTATGTTCAAATAATATTCCTCTTTTGTTAAAGGTCAGGGGTCGTCGTGCTACTTTTGTAATGTCAGGGATCTCCGTTTCAATTGGTTAAATGTTAGGGGAATGAATAAAATTTACCCTTTTACATTTTTATTCTTTTTATTTCCATCATTTTTACCAATCGAAACATCTTTCTCAAACAAACAGATATCTGCACATTCTGTCTGTCTGTTTCTTACTGTACAGCCTAAACCACACATTATAAGCCAGTCAGTGATCAAATACATCAATCAATCAAGAGCGCCAACGTTCATTCAAATCAATGTATATTTCAATTTCCAGCAGATCTATCTATTCCATTCTGTCCCACAAACTTCGAGGATGACTCTGCACACCCCCTCCCTCCTTCATGGCCCATGGACCAGAGCCAAACTGTACCTGATGCAACCGAACTTATTCTCACAATCACCCCTTTACTCGGATCTGCATCCTCTCAATTTTGATTTATTACTCATTTTGATGGACTTCAATTGCTTCTCATTGAGTTCGTTGAGCTTTCCAATAAATAAATTAAAAAATCATTTTTTTATAAATTTTGGCTATTGAATTTAATAAAAATCAATCAAAAAATCTATTTTGACTGCGGATTGTGATAGTGATACGTCAGATAATTACTAGTTTATGTTAGAATTGTCAAATTTGAGCTACAATATTGAAGTCATCAAACACTGTTTTTGCATATATTTTAGTCTAGTATATACGTTCGTCATAGATATTTTTATCTCATTCATTATTTTTTATCAATTCTGTTCTTTTCTATTATGTTAAAAACCAAAATCTATGTCAAGCAAAAAATATTCTCGAGGAAAGGAAAGAGAGCTGAGGATGCCTTAACAATCCTCGGTTCCAGGAATATTTTTAAAGCACTAGCTGCAATCAAACTAACTGCAAGCCTTGGATATAATATTAATAGAATATTAATGTGTTCAAGCAACGTTAGTAAGCATAGAGATCGAACACGCAGGCTGTCACTCCCAAACCTCGTTAATCAGAATTAAATTGAATATTATTTTTTGATAAACTTGTCAAGAATCAAGTGCATATTAGATTGTCTGATCTGAAACAATTTAATTATGAAACTATTAGAATGAAATGCATAGCATATATTTCCATAGAAGGAGGAGATAAAAGAGGAAGGAAAGATTTTTACTCGTTTGATTTGAAAAGAAAATAGAGTGGAAAGAAAAATTAGAAGGAAACAAATCTCTTGTGTCTGCCATTTTTACTCTTTCCGATTTTGGGTGGAAAGTGGAAGAGAAGATAGGAGACCTTAATTAGGTTTAAGCCAAATTATTATTATGCTCTCCTACCTATTCATATTATGCACAGTACTCTATATGCAAACTTTTGATGATGTCACCTAAGTGAAGCTCACTATTCTTTTTTAATGGATAATGTTATAGTACTTAAATATTAATTTTTTAGTTTTGTATTTTCATTTTTTATCCAGTAGAATGCACCACTGTGTAAATTTTTTTATTAATAGTTACAAATCATTGAAAACAAAATTAATTCCTCTAAATCAATTTTGCCACAGTACCTCCGTGATACTGTAGTCTTATCTTTTCTTAGTAAGTAGTAGAAAATTTTTTAATTAAAAGTTTTTTCGAATTAATTAGATTGATGTGTAATAAAAAAATTTACTTAATATATTTAAGGGTAAAATTGTAAACTGAACATTCTTGTTTTTCATTTCTTTTCATTTTTCATCAAATATCAAATGATAAAAAATATATCTTTCTTACCAAACAAAAAAGATAGAAGATAATTTTCATTTCTTTAAAGATAGAAAGTTTATTCTTTCTTTCTTTCTATTTTTTTTTTTCTTTTCTTTTCATTCTTCATACCAAATAGACCTTAAGAGAGAATAAGATTTAAGAGAAAAGCTTCTTAACCGGTCTCTCCTAAATTAATATTTTATAGTATATAATATTCGGTTTTGCAGAATAAAAGTAACTTAATAACCAAAAAAACCAAAAAGCAAAATAAAAAGGCTGAGGGTCTATGGTAACAAATGAGGGTGCCCTCAGTTTACCTTTTTCCCTAGATGTATATCATCCATAAAACAAACACTCAGAATTCAGATAATAAATATTTGATTTGGACTTATTAGAAGCAGAGGCAGAGAGTGGACAGGCTCTTTCTGATTGCATCATTCCTTTCTGCAGGAATTTCCATCATTCCTTTCTGCCATCACCATAAAGGCTCTTGCCTCCCAAATGCCAAATCCCAAACACATCTGCATTCTGCTCCCTCCCAGCATATTTTATAGTATTCCAAAAGTCTATTTCAGCTATTATGTAACCGCATAGTCCAAGACCTTTTGGTTTTTTTTTTTTTTTTCAATTGTTTGAGTGTTTAAACTAATTTATTTATATGTCGATTAATTTCATCTCTAATTCGGTTATAAACAAGTTACTCATATCAAACTAAAATATTCTTGAGAGACAAAATCTTAAAATATTTTTAAAATTTAAATTCAATACATCTAAATTTATAATTCGTTCTTATTATTACTTAAATTACCTTTTAAAATTTAGCTAATAATTTTAACTTCAGTCGCATTAACTAAATGTTTGCTCTCACGCGCAATATTGGATATTTGTTCTTGCAGAAGGTGATTATTTTATAATTGTTAACGTAACGATACCTAACTAACGCTCAACTTTTTTAACTATTTATACCTTAAGATGTTTTTACATGAAGTCTAAAATGGCACATCCTACTGGTAGGCCTAACAACTTTAGAGTGAAATCCTCCTGTCCAATTATCATGTCATGGGTTATCCTCTCTTCTTGAGTCGTGCATTTACCAGGTTTAACGATAATCTACAAGCACTCAAGATAAAATGGTAAAATAATAACCCAACTCCGAGACTAGTATTTAATGGTCTGATCCGAGCATTAAATGGTACGCACTCCTGGACACCACACGATTAGTCCACGTAAGCAAAAAGCATGCTTTTTTTTGGTAATCGTGGGATCCGGTGTTGGTTCTCACACGAATATGATGACTTAGTTGATCACTCCCAGCCACCCACCCCATTAGTCATTTCGAATAATGTTAGCAGATCCCAAGACCATCAAATCATCCCCTTTATTTGGCCTCGAGACATGACATACCCAAGCATTCTAACTGCTAGAGGCTTCCTTCAAGGAAAATTAGTGTTCAGATTTTCTTAAAATTCGTTTTGTTCTCCGTGGTTTTCGAGTTCTAATGTTAAATTTTTTTTTTTATATTTTTTATAAAATTATCAGAATTTTTTTTTTTTGAAAATTGATTATAATTGATAAATTTCATAAAATCTTGTTGTAAATCTCAATATAAATTCATGCTTATAATGCTACAAAGATCAAATTTTGAAAACTTCCAAAAATGTGGAGTTCATTCGTGAAAACCAAAGCTAAAAGTTAATCAACAAATAATGTTAGAAGACTCGTAACTTCGTTGGGTGATACCGTAGGAAAAGAAATGAGCATTTAACTATGGTATTGATTGAGATGTACGATTCGAGTTCCTCCAAAGTGACTTTGAGTTAATAGACTAAGCTAAGTGAACAAGTTAGTAGCTCTGCAATTTTTCCTGTATTGATTTTTCGCGTCAATAAATTGTTTGTATTGTGGATGCTCTTTACTTGCTTATTTTTTGCATACGCACTTGTAATATCACACACGTGCACTACATTTTTATTCGTTAGTAAGGGTTTTGAGAACAATCGACTTTGGGCAAGGAATCATAATGGTGGTGAATTTGAGCATAATTTAATCAATTAACCAATCTTTGTCTCAATTCACATGATAGGGTATTCGGGTTGTTAAAAAGAGGGTTCACATTCTCAATTGCTTAATTAATTTTGTTAATCGGTAATTGAGGTGCTTTAGGTTTTAAATTGGTGAATATTCAAATGATAATTTTTAGTAGACCTATACACTACCCCTAAGTCGTGTCTAGCAATCCCATGAATATAATCATAAGGGAAGATAGATGTAAAATTTCCCCTTCGCACAAGCCCAATTACTTGTAAAATGACTTTGAATTAGTATATTAGGCAAGGTACTAGGTAGCAATTCTTCTATTTTTCTCAAATTGGGATTACACATCAGTAAATTACTTATGTTGTGGATGTTCTTTACTTGCTCTATTGTGTAGACACATTTGCAAATAGCACACACGCGCATTGTGTGTTTGATTGAATGATTATTTATCTTTCCAATCATCAAAAAGGGTTTTGTGAACAATTGGCTTTGAGTGAGGGATTGCAGTCGTGGTGAATTTGAGTGTAATATTATCTATTAACATATCTTTGCATCAATTCATATGACGGTCTCAATGGCTCAATTAATTTGTTAATTGGTAATTGTGATGATCTAGGTTTTAAATCGGTGGTTATTTGACTTGATCCAAAATATGTACACCCAAGTACAAGCGGTCAAGTTATAGTAATAATCCGGTTAAATCCGAAGTCAAATCCATAGAGAACTATGATTAGTGTTTTGAAGTAAGCAGCGACAGAGACCAAGTAACTGAAAACCTTGAGAGTTTAAAGTTATGGAATTTCCTAAATAGAATATAAGATTCTTTCCAAGAGTTTTCTGGACAAAATATAAGATAAATTCAAATGTGAAACAGTCACCCTTTAGCTCGAAAATCAGAATATGTAAATAATCATCTGGTTTATTATACTTGTGTTTTATAACTCAATTAACTCTTCTGTCAACAGCAAGTTAATCGAAAAATAAAGATGTACTGTGAGAATTAAACATATGATTCCGATGTATTTCTAGAAGTTTACAAAATTGTCTGTGCCGAAACTCAACTCATCTACAAACAAGCAAATGTTTCTACAAGGCATCTAACCATGACATTAATGTTTCATTTATTTAGATAAAGCACAATAATGGTGAAATTAAAATGTTGTCATAAAGATCTAGTCGGGATACTTGCCTTGAACCAACGAGTCTTTCTATGCAAGAGTCATCTGTGTCATAGAAAGATCTCACGGTGATACAAAATACCTTAACTTTGCTAGATACATTCAATCATTCAATGAACAAGTGAAATATAAAACATTAAAGCATAAAAGAAATGCACAAATATAACTTCTGGATAATTTACACATATTCATCACCTCTCACTAAAGAGTGAATGAAGAACTATTCACTCTTCATGGCTTTGGTAAAACTATAAAAGTGAGTGATACTCATCCCTCAAAATAGAGGACTTACAATGTGAAAGCACAATAAAAAAAGAGCCAATCTTCAACGAAGAATGAGTAAATCACGTCCCCCTTTTTACAACTTTGGTAAAGCTCTAGAAAAGTTGAAGAGTCTCACTCCTCTAAGAAAGAAGGAAGCTCAAGCAATGGAAGTGAAAGACATGAACAATAAAAGTAAAAGAAAGCTAGTCACATTTAGAGAGTGGCTTCCTCAACCATGAAATGGAGGGTTGCTTCCTCAACCAACATATAAAATAACTCTCTTGATACAAGCAAATATAACATATATCTAACTACATGAGTTGGATTACAAGCCTCCATCAAGCTCTTGACTAGTTCTTAGTGTAGTCTAAGCCTTACAAACCAAATTCTAGCCTTTTACAAGAACTATCCTCCCCTTAAAGGCTCTCCCAAGGGGAGTAGTTATAGGCACGAAAGAAAAAGGGGGGGAGACAAGAGTTTGTGAAGGAATAGTGTATGCCGCCCAACCCCAAGTGAAGAGTCAACTACTCTGTAGCCTATCTATGAAGAACATTCGAACATGAGTTGGCGTTGAAACATTGTCTTTGTTTTTCCTTTATATGCATTTGAATGTTGTATGACGTTTGAACGTATCTTCTGTCTTTGCTTTATGGGCGTTTGAACGCCAGATGGGGTCTGACCTTCTCACTCAAGTGGCTTGTGGTCTTTGTGGAAACCTATTTCTACACTCCATGCACATCTTGCCACTTTGCACTCATCAGTCTTATCTTCAATCACTCAAGTGGATGTTCGAACGTAAGTTGGCGTTCGAACGTGGTACTCAAGTACCTCAGAGTCTTCCTTCTTGGCTGTAACATGACATGTCTTCAGCAGTCTGATTTTCAATCACTCAAGTGGACGTTCAAACGTGAGCTGGCGTTCGAACGTCCTTGGCTTGGTCCAAGCTTTTCCAATTTTTCTCCAAAATATGCTAGTGTTGCATGAAAGTTTGATACTTATTGCCTTTAGTCCCTTGTACAATTTATAGCCTAAACTGTCATCATTTAAACTCCATTAAAGTATAATTAGTCCTAAAAGAGTATAGTAATATGTTAATTTTAACTACGAACCGCACCCCTTAACCTAAATATTGCTAGTCTCTAGTAATACAATAACAATGGAATGTAAATCTATTTCTAATGCCTTTTTCATAGATCATCCGGTTGCATTTAGCATATGCAACAAGCCATTGAACCACTAAGTTTAGCCTAATGGACGAGTGTTGTCTCGTGAGGGTTTTCAATGAAGCTACTCATAAACTTCAGTTGAACAGATATGTATGTGGGATTGCTGGTTAAAGTAAATTAGCATCATGGTCGTTGAGATACCCAACTCTCAATTTTGACTTATATCCTGCATGCTCCTCGTTAGTAGGTATTTATTCTATTCAAAAATTAGCATCAATTACACTGGCATTTGAAATTTCCTATGTAGTAGGAATGGTCATTCTAGAAAAAGGAATTGATACAT
Organism: Ilex paraguariensis; assembly: GCA_963454935.2. Classification (NCBI taxonomy): domain Eukaryota; kingdom Viridiplantae; phylum Streptophyta; class Magnoliopsida; order Aquifoliales; family Aquifoliaceae; genus Ilex; species Ilex paraguariensis. Next base: position 6,540 of record CAUOFW020006879.1, on the reverse strand, counting down.
AACAAACATTCCACTTTATCACCTTCCATGGTTAGCTTTAATTTCACAAACCTCTCTTAGAAGTGCCCTCAGCAAAAATTCGCTCAGGTTATAGTGACTTGTCTCTCAAAGGGCATGTGATCAGAAGATGGCCAGTCGAAGAATCACATGCACAGTTAGAAAGGGACTAAAATTTTTAAGAAAGTAGACCAATTATGTTCTTGGCATAATCTCATGACAGAATATTGATGCAGTTAAAGAAATACAATTAAACATACCCCAATTTTTGGTTGATAACACACACATGCATCAGACTTGAGATCAATTAGGACTTTGTAAGGGTTGTAATGTGGCCAGAGGTTAGTGGCTAACGAAATGACGTCAACGGTATTCAAAAAGCTATCTTTTCCTTATGTAGTGCAGCACATCTCTCTCTTACTTTCGATCTTTTGCCAAGAAGTTGTATTTCTTTCTTTCATTTTTCTCATTTTTCGCTTTCTTGGCAATTCCATGTCTATCTATTTCTTTTCTTTTTCAGTTGTTTCCACTGATTTTTCTTTCATTGAACAGTAGCCACCATCTTCTTTTCTATCTTTCTTGTCTTTTTGTATCATACTGATTTATAAGAGAGTGCAACAAAATTAGATAGCAAGTTATGTTAAGTGTGTTCTCTTATGACTCAGTTATCATATGGGTTTTTCGAAAAAGAAATCATTCATTGAAGGCTCAAGCGTGGCTGACTAGGGATATTCTTTTAAAAGAAATGGCTAAGGCTCAAAGTCAAATTAAAGATGACCTAAGATCCTTTTTCAAGTATGTGCATATGTCTATGTTGTATGAACAGATATGTCAATAGAGTGCTTTAGTTGCATCAATCAAAGCAAATGTAATGAGATTATTCAAAAATAGATAGTAAAAAACTTTTCTCGAGTAAATGTTGATATCCGTCAAAAATTATCGTAAAGCTCAAAACTGACCATGGTATCTTTTGCTATCTCCACTAGTTATGTCGGGTTTTTCCGGGAATATTGGTTATATATCGATTCCATTTTCGAGTCTGATCATCTTGTACCTTAAGAACAACAAATACTGATGTACATTTGACAATTTAAGCATAGAAATAGCACCAATTTTCCAAGAAATATGGTTTTAAGTCTCAGTTGCTAAGTTGTGGTGTCAAACCGATCATATGCTTAGTTATTTTAACAAGCAACCTTAGAATGCACATCTATTTCATCATTCATTATCAATTACTAAAGTGCAAATTCTACCTATGCATTTAAATAGATAAAAGTGATAAATTGAATGCTTCATTTCACATAATATGATCGTTTACAATAATACCAAAGATTCAATCCATCCATACAAGAATTGACCAAAACACAAAAACTTCGAGAATCCTCAATCAATGGCCCAAAAAGAAACAATCATCCACCACAGAAGAAACAAATATCCACAATAACTACAAATATCTCTAAGAAGCTACCAAAGAAGAATCACATCCAAATAAGAAACAAAGACCACAACCACACTTAAGAACAGAAATCAATCTCCTCCACCACGTCCACTAGCTCCACTAGCTCCACCCTTCAGTAGGCATAGGATCTCATCTTGCTTAGCTTCAATGCTAAGCATGATGTCTCATAAAGAATGCTGGGTACTCATGCTGGAGCCTGCCTCTTGTGTCTGTGCTTGCTCTCTCTCTACCTCTAAATCTCTATCCTCCTCCCGATCGAGCTCATCCTGCACCTCATCCACTCCTTAGGTAGGTGGCATCTCTTGTCTAGCCGCTAGGGTGCCACTATAACCTTGGCTCTTCCTAAAGGATGCCTTGTTTAGTGGCTCCATTGGCTTTTGAATTTCCATTTCGGGCCTTACCGTAACCCCGTGGTCTTTGCATATTTTAGTCACTAGGGTGCCGAAGGGAAGGGAGTTTCTTTTCACGTCACAACCTTTCTTCATTTCTGTCAAGATGAGGAAGGGGAGATCAATGTTTTGGCTCTTACCAAGTGCATAAAGTAGATGGGCCATGTTGGGTAAAATTTCACTTTTTTCTTCCTATTGTGGCAAGGTTAGACACCGCAATCAAATTTAGCATTTTATACTTCTCTGTGAGCTCCCCTTGTCTAAAAAATTTGTACCTCGACCACAAAAAACCAGTCACCCCAATCAACTCTACCCCAATCACATTCATAGTTACATTTTTTTGGGGTTATGTCGGGTTTTGCACTTGAGGGACTTCTTGCCTCAACTCCCTAATGTACTCCTCATACACATCAATGTGTGTCCCCCTCACATACATTCGGATTGCTCCGTTGATGATCTCCGCGCTGGAGTAAAACTTCCTCACCAACTCAACAACAGCCTCCCCTCCATTTTGCAAATACAACACCCAATTCCTCCTCTTCATCTCCGCCAATATCCCAACTCCACAAAATCAGTTAACACCACATCACACTCACACACTATAGCTTGGTTTCAAAAAAAGTTCTCATACCTGTCAGCTTTGAGGGCACTGGGGAATTGAGTTCAGTCCTATCTCCTAATTACTGGCCTCCCCTCCCTTTCCTCAATGATTTCCTCCACGAAATTGGGTTCTTGAGTTGTGGGTTTGCACCTAGCAGGCAGTTTGACCCTTGGAGGCACTGTGTTTTCAGTTTTGAGCTTGTGAGGGTTTTGAAAATCTTGAGTTTTTGGTAAAAATGGGGATTTTTGATGTGGGAACGGTCTTGGGATGGGTGATTTTTGGTAGAAATAGAGAATGGGAGGATTTTTGAGGTTTGGGTTTTAAAAAATTGCCCTAGGGTTTTGGGGATTTTGAAATGGGGAAGACGATCCAGGCTTTTATAGCCTGAGAAGTGACGTTTGAACGTGTCTTGAAGGATTTTAAACATATCGTTCGAACATGAGTGACATTCAAACGTGGTGAACTCCCAGTTCTTTTTAGTTCTGTCAGAGACCAAAGTACTGTAAGCTCATTTCGTTCGAACGGTCTATTGGAGTTCAAAAAGTGAGAGATCCCAGTACTTCTTGTTTCCATCAGAGGCTTCATAGAGGTTGAGTACTTCAAGTAGGTGACGTACGAACGTCACTTGGCGTTCGAACGTTGAATCAAGAATCAAAAATTTCCTGCACTGCACTATACACAATCAAGGAGGTTTACACACTTAAGTTTGAACCAAAATTTTATGGTGTCTCAGGACAAGTCCTTACCCACATTTTAGGTTGGTATTTTGGGACGTTCCTTACTCTTCCCATATTTTCATTTCAGTCAAAAGAGTTTGTACAAAAAGATTTTTACATTTTTTTACAAAAATTCAGACCCATTAGCTTTCATCCCAACAAACGTACCGTTTTCCACAGAGAATAATCTAATCCGAGTCTCCCTCCATATTTGTGTAGTTAGGACAACCAGTGACTCTTCTAATTTCCTCTCTCACAAACCGATTAAGCAAAGTATCGGAATAACATGGCGTATCAGAATAATCCTTACTCAGCCTATTCACTACCCAGTCTAATCGATCAAATGCATGACCAAAAATTGGTTCAGAACACTGATTGTACCCTTACTCGTGAAAAACTCTACCAGACTTTTAACAGGCACCAAGTCTCTTGGCACGACGACGTTTAGCAAAAGTGCTTCTGCCACAGAGGGGTTTCGCTTGTTCTTCTCGGATCTCATTCTTTCTTACCAATCTTGCTTTTCTCGTGATCACAGCATGTACATCAGATGGAAATGTGCACAAAATTCCCAGACTAAACCAAAATTTTTTTAACATTCATGCTTTCTAAACTTTAAGACTCACTATCTGGTTCTTTATCGTCTGACAGTCACAATGACGATTAAAGCTGACTCACAAACATAATCATTAATTTGTACAAAATATATGGCAAGGTACACAATATGATCAGAAATAACAACAATAATAGCAAAAATAAAAAAATTTACAGACTACACAAAATATGAACTATTCTTACCCTCCAACCTAAACTGAATATTGTCCCTAATGTTTCGAATTTACCGATATGTTGAGCTTGAAGATGAGGTTGAAAGGTAGAGATCTATTTATCTGCCAAAACCTACAAGCAAAAATACACAAATCAATCATCTCTACGCAAATCTAGGTTTCGGCTAGGATAAAAACCCTTGATTTTGAGTGCAGATAGAAGAAGAAGAGTCATGTACAAATAGAGTAAACAGATACAGATCATAAAGACAAAGGACAAGGTCTACGGGGAGTATGGTCATGGGGCTGTTTGGAGTTGGGTCATTTTTACATAAGATAGTAAACAGGAAAGAAAGAGAAGAAGAAGAAGAAAGAAAGAAAAAGTAAAGACGGTGGAGAAAAAGAGGAAAGGGGGAGGATGCCTTAAAAAGGCGTCCTCTCGAGTCGGTTTTGATCGAGTTTTTCTTGACCCGACCCCTTTTTGTGTCGGGAGGCGCAAATCTCGAAGGGATGTTTTGGGTCCATTAAAAGAATTGTTTCCACATTTTTGAAAAATCCTCCAAAAATGGTTTCAACTGTTAACCATTAATAGTAAAGATGTAACCGTTCAAGGGGTTTTCCACTTCTACTGCTCCATGTCCAAACACTTTTTTGACAATGTAAGGTCCAGTCCACCTTGATTTCAACTTACCAGGAAAGAGGCGGAGTCTTGAATTAAACAACAAGACTTTTTGAAAAGGTTCAAAAGACTTCCGCATAATGTTCTTGTTATGAAAAATTTTCATTCTGATTTTATCAATCTTAGCATTTTCATATGCTTCATTTCTCAATATCTCCAATTCGTTAATCTGAAGTTTCCTTACTAATCCCGCCTTGTCCAGGTCAAGGTTCATTACTTTAATGGCCTAGTATGCCCTATATTCCAATTCAATAGGTAGGTGACAAGGCTTGTCATAGACTAATCGATAAGGAGACATGCCCAAAATTATTTTAAAAATATGACGATATGCCCAGAGTGCATCAGTTAGTTTTAACGACCAATCTTTGCGGTCTGGGTTTATCTTTTTAAAAAAAAAAATTAATTTGATCTCCCGATTAGCCAATTCAGCCTGTCCACTAGTCTGTGGATGATAAAGTGTTGCAAATTTGTGAAAAATCATGTATTTTTTCATCAAATTTCGGAAAGGACAATTACAAAAATGAGCACCCCCATTACTTATGTTGATTTTGGAATTCTAAATCGAGACAAAATGTTTTCTTTTAAAAATTTGATCACCGTTTGGTGATCATTATTCCGGAATGAAATTGCCTCAACTTATTTGGACACATAATCTATGACCACTAAAATGTATAGATAGCCAAAGGAAGGAGAAATGGTCCCATAAAATCGATGCCCCAACAGTCAAAAATTTCAATCACCAAAATGGGGTTTAAGGGCATCATGTTTCTTTTTGAAATGTTTCCCAACCTTTGGCATCTATTGCAAGTTAAACAAAAGTCATCGACATCTTTGAAAAGTGCAAGACAGTAAAATCCACACTGCAAGATTTTCGCAGCGGTTTTCCTTGATGAAAAATGACCACCACATGCTTCAGAATGACAAAATGTTATTACCTGTTTGCTTTCTCGAGTGGGGATGCAACGTCTTATGATTTGATCCTAACAATACTTAAATACGTACAGATCTTCCTAAAAGAAGTTACGAACCTCCCTCAGAAATTTCTTTTTGTCCATGGGGGTGAAAGATGGAGGGAGTGTTCTAGTAGCAAGGAAATTAGCAATATCAATGTACCATGAGGTCTCATCAATTATGAACAGTTGTTTATCAAAAAAAATTTCATTGATTGACAATCCATCTTCATGAAAGTCATACGTCAATTTAGACAGATGGTCTGCCACCACATTCTCAACACCCTTTTTATCCTTAATGATCAGGTCAAACTCTTGGAGTAAAAGTATCCATCTTAAGAGCCTAGGCTTAGCATCCTTCTTTGTGAGCAAGAATTTTAGGGCTGCATGGTTAGTGAATACAGTAACAGAAGAACCAACAAGATAGGAACGAAATTTTTCCAAAGCAAAAATTACAGTAAGTAATTTTTTTTCAGTTGTTGAATGATTCATTTGAGCATCGTTCAAAAATTTGTTTGCATAGTAAATCACATGTGGTTTCTTATCCTTTCTTTGCTCCAACATAGCACCTACAACATAATCACTTGCATCACACATTAGTTCAAAGGGTAGAGTCCAGTCAGAGGGATGCATTATTAGGGCAGAAATTAACATGCATTTAAGCTTATCAAAAGCTTTTTGGCATGCTTCATTCCAATCAAAGATTACATCCTGACTTAGAAGATGACACAAGGGTTTTGCTATGGTGCTGAAATTTTTTATGAATCTCCTGTAAAAGCCTGCATGTCCTAGGAATGATTGGACATCCCTTACAGTCTTGGGAGTAGGAAAACTTTCAATTAGATCTATTTTTGCTTTGTCAACTTTCATACCCTCAGACGACATAATGCGACCTAAGACAATGTCTTGTGTTACCATGAAGTGGCATTTCTCTCAATTAAGTACTAGATTGGCCTCCTAACATCATATCATCACCTTTTCTAGG
>CAUOFW020006878.1:0-22773 GCA_963454935.2 Ilex paraguariensis | reverse complement strand
GGATGATTGTTGTGGAAACTCAAAGAGTTGAAAAAAAAAAGAGAAGAAAAAAAGGAGAATGAAAATCCAAGAAAAATGTGATGAAAGGGTGAATGAAGTAAAGAATGACAAGAGAAAAGGACAATGTTAAGGAAAGAAGAAAAGGAACAAAGAGTGTGGTGAAGATGATTTTGTCAGAAAGAGAAAAAGGAAAGTTGAAATGAAACTTTCTCACTCGGAACAACCCTCTTTTTCATCCTATATCCTTCATTTCACTTACCTCATTACCACCACAAGGCCTCATTACAACCCTTGAAAGTCCTAAATGATCTAGAGAAGCATGGGAGATGCATACTTTTAAAGAACAAGAAAAGTTAGTTTTGCTATCTAATGCCCTAGCATTCCTTTCATGAGATTATGCCAAGGTTGTTTTATTTTTCATATATGAACTTCATTTTTGGATTACATGTGAGTACACTTTGTTTTGAACACAATATTCTATCTCACATGTACACATGGAGTGCATACCAGGAGAACTAGAGTGCATTTCATTGTTTAAGAGTGACCTCTGGTGAGTTTTGTATTGAAACTGAATTTGGCAGGCTATTAGAATGTGAATTCTGTTACGTAAATGCTCCAATTACTTGTTCAATTCACACACACACGAGTTGAAAATTAATTTGTAAGTGCATACTTTAGACTAGTGTTGGAGACCATGGTTTTGCTCATGGGTGCTTAGTTCAATCATCTGCGAAACATGTTAAACAGTTCCATGCTTGCAGAATAGGGGAATATTGCTCAAGTTTTTGATATTTCAAATGAATGAGGAATGCCCATGTTGTTAATTATGTGATGTGCATTTTGGGTGTTCATTTTGATAGTTAAGGATAGAAATCCATGCCTTGTACGTTGAATGCATCAAAATTTTAAATCGCATTGCAATTTCAGTAATGAATTGGGCATGATGGTTTAAATTATAATTTACAAGTGGAGTATATGTTTAGGGTAGAGTAAAGGTCATAAAGAAAGTGTTAGAATGTATAGGGGAGGTCCTAAAATGGAAAGGAGTGGTGATAGGTTACTCAGCAGGAGAAATTTGCAACTGGAGCCAAACCGTATCGGTACGCTGAGGCCACTGGAGTTTGCGGTACTGGTACGCATACCGTACGCTTTGCCTGGGATGCCAAAGGTTAGGGCTTTTAATAGACTTCTTTCGGAACACCTTTCATTTCCCTCCTAAAATACAACCCCCTTGTCACTCTTCTCTCACCCGAATCACCCCTTAGGCTTCCAAATCACACTAATCTTCCTTCAACCTCTCAAATCCTCTCCCTTGTGCTGGGATTCAGTGGAAATCAAACTTTTGAAACCCTAAGTGCCGAAATTTCCCTAAACCTTCTTCTTTCTTTATTTCTCAAATTCTCCTAAAATCTCTCAGATGGCCCTTTCTGTAGTGATTCTCCACGAGACCATGGACCCGATTGAGTGTCTTTTCTTGACCCTTTTTGCTTTTCTGATGATGGGGGCACTGTTGCTTTGCATGGCTCAAACCAAGAGGACCGAACCGATCGCCCTCAACCACTAGAGCCAAGTAGCCGCAAGAGAAGTGGTGAGGGATCGAGTGGGGATACAATGGAGTAGAGAAAGAAAGCCAAGAACGAGGCTAGGAATCAACTGATTTGGGAGAAGGGTGTCACTTGTGAACGATACATGGACCACATTTCCCTTACCCTGAGGAATGAGGCTGTTAAGATCATAAAAGCACATGGTATGAAGTTTTGGTTTGAGCTCGTTGATGGGTATAACTTTTCAATATGAAAGGAGTTCTATCAAACACTTCGGGTGTCAGAGGTGGACGAAGTGGAAGTCTTGAAAACCAATGTTCGGGGTAAGATGTTTGTGGTGACCCCTGATGTCATTGCCACACTCCTAGGGGAGTACGAGAGGCCCCCTAGTTTTACACTAGTCTATCCTCATAACATCACCCGCGCTAAGAAAATTTTTGAATTTGTAGAGATGATGTATGAGGATCGTGGTACATTCAAAGGGAAAGTTCAAAGTGGGAGGTTGAAGCATCCGTATGGATTGTTGAATAAACTTCTCCATTACAATCTTCTACCAAGGGGTGCGAAAAGAAACCAAATATGGAGAATTTGGCCCTGTTAGACGCAGTCGTGTCAGGGAAGGAAGTTGACTTCGCTTTTCTCATCTGGCAGGAAATGAAAGACTTTGCGGAGATGCAAAAGCCTATGATCAAATTTCCATACGGGAGCTTGGTGCCAGCATTTCAAAGTTAAGGCATACGCCTTTGACAAACTCACTCCCCACGAGACTGGGGCCATTGGCAGGACCAGTAGCAAGAAAAGAAAAGCAATGAGTCGGGGGAAGCAAGCTAAGACGCTAGGTTCTGAGTCTACGGCCCTCAGACCATCTTCATCTGCTAGGACATCCACAGCTGCACCAGAATGTGCGATCCCTCAGCGCCTCGATGCATTAGAGGCTACAGTGCATGGGATTGAGGCTACTGTGCAGGGTATGGCGGCGATGATGAAGGAGCTGTTTATGCACACCTTCCTAGGGAGGCCTATCCCTGGAGTACCCCCACCACCTACTGCTGGCCCCTCTGCACCTATTCCCTCCGCCTCTATAATGGTTGATGAGGATGATGATAATGATGATTCTGATGGGGATGACACTGAAGAGGGTGTGAAGGGTGAGAGCGATGCTGATAAGGATGATGATAGTGATGGTGATGATGAGGGGATGATGAGGAGGAGTAGGTTGATTTGTGATGTCTGTCTATTTCTTTTGAGTTGAAGTGTACATAGTTAGGATGGAGTCATTGGCCTAGTAGAAGAGTCCATAGATTGTAGGCCATTTTGTTTCTTTTTTGATATTGTACTCCATGTACTCCAACTTGAAGCACATTAATGGAAAACCACAATTTCTGTTCAATCTTGTCCAAGTTTATTTTGATAATTGCATTATGATTTTGTATTTTGATTGTTGGGTGAATTGTTTACTTAAATGGATTGTTGTATGATATTCTTGGTATTTTGTTTTAAAAATAAATTTTGCAAGGGGCTAGCAAAACTCAAGTGGGGGGGGGGTGTGATTAGCACAAAACATTGCATATTTTATGTGCTAATACATTCTTTTTTCAATTGCTTTTGGGGATTAAATGCGTGGACATGTGCTATTTGAGCTATTAATGAAGAATTGTGGTGTTTGTAGATGAAAGACGCCAAATGATGCTTCTTAAAGCCTTCCTAGATGGTTTGAGGATGATGAAGATGAACGGATGGCTTGAGGATAGCTCAGGAGAGGAAAAAAATCAAAAAAAATTAGAAAATCAGCCAAACCGTACCAGTATGTGTACCAGTATGCTAAGGCTACTGGAGTTCGGGGTACCGGTACGCGTACCAGTACATTTTACTGATTCTGCCCAAATTCTGCTGCCATGCTCTGCTGCCTTGAGGGTCCCACCAATAGGTCTCCCAAACTCCTTTGACATGTCCACAACATTGTTCATCCCTTTCACACCTCTCTTTAGACTTTTGGAGCCATGGAGATCAATGAGGAGAGATAAGAGAAGTTGGGTGATAATGTAAAACCCGAGTAAATTTAAACTTTTTTGAAAACAGGGTAAAATAGTAATTTTTTACTATTATGCGAGTTTAAAACGCATATTTTTATAGAGTTCGGATGGAACAACGGACTTCATTGTTAGATTCGCATCGCCAAATTGAGCTGTCATGTCAATTTTCGTCGAATTCTGAGATAGTCGAATTTTACACGTTTTACGAGACAATTGAGTGACGAATAAACTTTTAAACGTCCCCAAAAAAAAATTTATAAAATTTCCTTAAAATTGGATGAAAGTTCAAATAAAATTAATTTGAACTGAAAATGAAATTTAATTAAGTCGTTTTGGATTAAAAACAGACCCGGAAGTAAAAAACGTGCGGGGCAATGTGGACCGTGCAATTAAAAAGTATAAATAGAGGGTTAATATCTGAAAAATCAGATATTTCTCACCCAAGTGGCCGGCTGATTCAGGCGTTGAAGAGAAAGAGAGAGAAGAGAGAAAATCTATGTTTTTCTACCTTTCTTTTACGATCCAAGGAGTCCGTCGGTCGGAATCTGTTAGACCAAGAATTAAAGTTGATCTACGCAGCGAGGGCTACGCGTATGTACCAAGAACGAAGGATTTCACCGAAGATCCAAGAGGCGGATTTTGGGGGAAATCAAAGGTTTGGGGCTTGGGAGTGTTCTTGAAGTTTTCTCCCTTTCTTTTACGCTCCAAGAGGTAGGGTTTCTCCTACCTTGGTTCTTTTTTACCTAGGATGTAATATGTTATTGGTAAGGCTACAAAATAACCTAGGTCACTTGATTAAGGTTATGGAAAATAAGGAAAAAAATGAGTATGGAAATGGCCTAGACCAATTCCTAGCTAAGTTTGGTATAAGGAATGTACTTGTGTAATTCCTTGAAACTTGATATCTTGAGCATGCTATTGTTTTGTAGTGCTTATAAATGAAGTGTATTATGGCATGAGTTATGTATAATATGCTTGTGAAGGATTGTTGGTATATAAATGTTGATATATGCTAGTTGATGTATTGACATGATAATGAATTTTGGTAATTATATACATATGATATAGATTGCCATGAAACATGTGGAGATGTGTGGTTTAATTTGGCTCATTGGCATACATTGCATATCGAGTATGACATAGACATTGCAATGGTGCACTACATTGCATTTGCACGGGAATACGCATCCATGACCATGAGTATGGGTGTGTGTGTGCATGGTTGGATTAATCACCATACTTGGTGTTTGAAGGGTGGGTTCAGGAAAGTGGGGTTGAATATTCTACTGAGTCACACGGTTGCATGTGTGGAAAACTTGTGTCGGGTATAGCAAGAAGGGCTAGACACTCTCTAGGGTGAAAGGTCTGGCTACTTGGTTCATACACTTCCCTGTGGTGAAATTCTAGAAAAGTGTAATGGCGTACGGAGCCAATCAGTGTGATTCCAGAATCTGATACCCAACAAAAACACATGATTTTGTAATACAAAGACTTCATTTGATGGGAAACATCCATGAATGAAGTAGTTTTATAAATATATAGTTGGTGTTTTAAAAATGATCATTGGATGTATTTCATCAATGATAAAGGTTTTACACTTGCGTTGCATAGTGTGGTAAGAGCCGGTGAGGGCTCGGGTTGATGTGCGTGAGTGAGTCTCATCTATTTCATGGCATGACATGATAGATTCCAACATGAATTGTATATTCTTGCATTGGAATGGATATTGGTTGTGTGTTGTTGCATGTATACACATTCATATGCACTTAGGTGGGGAGTAGCCTCTGTAAGAAATATTTTACTGGGCGTTGGCTCACCCTATAAGAGAAATATTTCAGGTACGGGACATATTTCGGTGGATGACACACATTCGGGGCCTCGAGAGTGAAGAAGAGCCGGGTTGTGGCTCTTGAACCGAGTTTTATGTAAAAATTTTGGTTTAATTCCATTTTGACATGTAAATTGTATGAAATGGGTTGTAATAAACTTGTATGAATCATGTATAATGTAGAAAATATCTTTATACATGTTTGGGATGAATTTGGAAATGTTTTGATTGGATTGGAAATCGAAAACTGATGAAACAGGAAAAAAAATGGACTCAGCGTACTGATACGCGTACTGGTATGGCGAGGTCCAGAGAGTTCAGCGTACCGGTACGGTGAGGTCTAGTGAGGCACGCGTACTGGTACACGTATCGGTACGCTTTGGCAGATCTTGAATTTTTTTTTTATTTTTCTGCCAAGGCCTTGGGCTATGCATCCTTTGGTTCCAATGATACAAATGGACTTAAATGGAGATATATTGGGGTACATTGAACCCTAATAGGATTAAATGATTAATGGAACACGGGTGTTACGTGTGATGTAAGATTCCGGTAACGGGATAATATTAGCGTGATGTCGGATCAAGCAGCACTCACGAGTATTTTCCGGGTTGACAGGTTGTCAACGGAACCTCCAGTTTTAGGGGTGTCACAGATACCACCTTAACTCATAAGTAGCTAAATCTTTACGTTGGCTAATCCAAGGGAGACCTCCCCTTAGGTATATCACCTCAACTCATCCCCTCTCCTCCCCTCGGTGTACGATGGTTCGGGATAACTGGGTTGAGTGTGGACCAGAGTGTGAATCCTTGATATCCCATAGGCATTGTCATGGGTTATGCTTGGATCCTCATTTCCGTTACATCCCTCACTGCTCACGAATCAATCGTTCACTTATGCACCATTGGAGGAAGGTTTCGAGTTGACTTGGTATTCTCATCGGAGTGAACCCTTTGGATTGACCAACAGTTGCTTTCCAACTTATTTTCATCATAACACAACTCACAAACCAAACTTCAACTACAAAAGATTTTACACTTTCTTTCCACAAAAATCTCTTTCAAAACAATTCACATCCTTCCCCGAGGAAACGACCTTGGAATACCTCCAAGTAAAACACGACCCACAAAATTCTCCTTGCGCTTGGGGAGCATTTTTGTACACATACATCACATTTCACATTTCTATTTTCCTTTTTCCTTGCGCTTTCTTTTGACACCATTCCAAGGGAGCGTGACACTCCCCTCCCCTTTTGCACACACATCATACATACATTGAGAGAAGGTGTTAGGAGGTTAGAAATTTGCAACGAAATACATCAAGCAGTAAGTCAAATGTCAGTTATTGTTTTTTCAAAGGGTAGGGGTACAATTGTAAACTTGACAAAAAATAGACTGAAAACCAAATAAATTTTCTTGTCAGATTTATCTCTAAATAAGTCTATATAAGGGGACCGACTTTCAAATATTTCTTATTAATACAACACTGATATAAAATTAAATTAGATTAATTTTTTTTTGGAAAAATAAACTGAGCTATCTATCTTTAAATATTACATGTGTCAAATTATTGTAATTTTACACGTGGTCAAATTATATTTTGATCTTGTTGATTGTGCTCCCTATCTCAGATTACCCCTCAATTATCCATCTTTCAATATTACACCTCTCATTTATGGTTATTGATTTTCATTGTCTCTTAATTGTTATATTTCTCATATTGCACCTTTAATTATAACTATTAATCTTATTTACATTGCTCAACTTATAGATATTATAACGCCCCAAAATCCACCTTGGACGACATTACTATCTAAAAATCATTCACATCACGAGAACAACTAATAAGATCCATGAATAAAGACAATTTCATTCATCATCCATAATATATGCAACATCATCTAATAGAATATGTCAAACCATGGTCATTACATCCAAAAGAATATGCTAAACAATTGCAATTACGCCCAAAAGAATATGCCCAAACTAGTATCTCGTAGCGGAATAAGGAAAGTATCAACATGAGCATCATCTCAACATGAAGCTCCTAGTCTAGCACATAAAAATAGCAAATTCTAAACATCCCCTTCTGGATCCACATGTCCATCCGCTTGAGCTTCCCAATTTACCTGCTCGTCCACTCCAAGCTCTTCCTTTAAACCGAAATTTGAAAATAAATATGGTTTGTAGGGGGGGGTGAGTACTAAGCTCTGTAGAAAAATTCTTCCAAACTTGGATAAGGTTTTGAAAACATATAAAACATGTCGGTCTCATTTCATAAATATCTTATATAACTTTTGAAGGAAAATAGTGACAGTTCATCCGATCTCAAGTTTAAGCAATATCAATAAATTTAAAAGAAGAGATAAAACCAATTTCCAACCATAAGCCATTTTCACAACAACAAACACTACCCACAATTTGTACCATTTCCAACAATGTATATCAAACCATAACTTGTATCTTTCACAACATTATGTATCCATGTATCTCATGTATGATGTATGACTTCACATGAATAAACACATCGAGAATATCCTGGCCCATACGCACACACTCAATCCTCGTAAGGATATCAAACTTTAGGAAGGGCGTATACTAACGCATTGACGGTGACGAATCTAACCCAGGAATAGTATACTAACCCTTATCCTCAGTACCCGTGAACGAATAGTAGTTTGGTCCTCACAAGGCATCAACCCCACTACGAGTGATAGGAAAAATTCAAACCTGCACGAGTAAGAAACGCATCTACCCACTCTACGATATCCGGTCAATGGCCACCCATAATCATCCAAACATCCACAAGAGATACAATTTCCAACAATTTCTCAAATAACAAGCAAATTCCAAAATCCCCAAATTTCACATGTAGTATTACCATAGGACAATTTAAGAAAATAAGCAAGAGATCATCAACAATACCATTTTATTGTTCAATACAAAGCACTAAATCAAGAGAAAATTCATTTATATTGAAAATTAGGGTTCTAAGGCAAAAAAAAAAAAGAGATTTGATACCTATTCCACCATAACTTCCTTCAAAACGTGGAAATCGTTACAAAAATATCAAGGAGTAAGGATTTCATAGCATACATATATGATTGAGAGTGAAAAGAATACATATAGGTAAGCCCTAGCCTCAATGAACAAGAGTGGAAAGAAACCCCTACCTTGAATCAAAAGTTCCAATCAAAGTCCAAGCTCTAGAGACTTCCTTCCTTCATTTTCTTTCTCCCTTTATCTTCTCCTAGGGTTCTAAGGGGTTTGGGGTGAGAGTGGAGTGAAATAATGGAAGAGAATGGGATGTAAATGGTGTTTTAAAGCCAGCCCAATCCCGAATTTTATTGTTCATAAGGCCAAAAATTACATTTTTCTCTGAAATTACGGTTTTACCACCAAATATCTCAAATTTGATTTCTATGACTGCCCCAAGGTTTTTAGACGTTTAGGATTCATTTTTAATGTTATTTTAACCTAAAAATATTTAGTTTTATGATTTATCTTTATACTAAAGTAAATTTACACTCAAAACACTAAAATTACTATTTTATGTCTTCGAACCTCTATTAATGAAGGTTTAAATCGATTGACCCATTCGAGGTCTAACATACCAACCTTGGTACTTTATTATTGTCCAATTATAACATTTGAAGGAAAGAATGCATAGTCCCAAAGCTCGGCGAAACAGTTTTAAAATTTTTGATTTTTAGAAAGAGTATCGGTACAGTGTACCAGTACTCTATGCTCTCTGGACAGCGTGGTACCGGTGCAGTACCGGTACACAGTAGCGGTACTGTTTGTCTGGATTTGCCTATTTTACCTATTTTTCATTTTCAATCCATTCCAAACCTTTTCAACACCAACCCAAACTTATACAACATACATTTGTACATCAAACATAGTTGATACAAGTTCTACTACAAACGATTCCACATATTTACCCGAGTTTTACGATATTAGTATTTCAAAAAAAAAATGATATACAAGTTCTACTACAAACGATTCCACATATTTACCCGAGTTTTATGATATTAATATTTCAAAAAAAAATGATTACTTCTTATATAAAGATAAGAGTGTGGGGAGGGGAGTTACAGATATTGAAAGCTTTTATTTTACTACACTTGTGGATATTCTATTGACAATAGGATGAAGCTTAATTTTGAAGCAATGTTGCTAGATTACAAGTAGAATGTGAAAGTCATGGACTTCCTAGAATGTTGGGAAACATTGACCCACTACATGGAAAGAAATAATCCTTGAAAGTATAGCTTCACACCACTTAGCATATTGAATAGATTTATCTTGGAATTGAGTTGAAGATTGAAAACTTCTACCAATTCCATATACATTTTCATAGCCATCAAATCGGGAATCCATTTTAGTTGCTTTAAAGTATGAGGCTACAAAAATAATACTTTGTGGGGATGTTTGGAGTGCCAGATAAAGGTGGACAACATAGGGTATTGGACTTAAATTGTCCCGGAGGCCCACAAAACCCTCATTTGGGTTGGTTAAAATGGATGGGATACTTTGCCGGTTTCTATTGTTTGGGCCGTATGAAATGAAGGGTCATATCCCACATGAACCGGATAACTGAAACCCATGAGCCAAGGGGGATTAAGTTTTTGTCAACATTATACAGAGACAAATTTACTAAAACACCCTTAAACAATAAATTTCTAGGGTCTCTCTCATTTAACCCAACTGGTCCCCGGTTTAGCACTGGTCCCCTTTTCATCCAAAGAAGAAGACAAACAACTTTTGGGTGGTATATATCTCTCTCTCTCCATCTATTTCTCTCCATCGAAACCCTCAACACATATTCTCTTTGACTAACACAAACACAATCTGCTAGAGCTTTGCCAAACACCCCCAAGAAACCCACCGTTGCACCCAAACTCAACCCACCAGAGATACTTACAAACCAATCTTCTTCTATTGGCCACTAATGCTTCAAATCTCTCTCTCTCTCTCCCCTCCCTTTGGTCGTCATATCATGTTTTGATCTCTGTTGTCTGTGTTGAATGAAAGCCCATTTCCAAACAATGCTTCAAGAATGGGCTATTTTTTGGGTTCAATGTCATATATGCTCTCTATATATCTCTCTCTCTTTATCTCAATTTTTGGGTCCCCTTCTCCCTGTTATTATGTGTTTCATTTGCTACATTGCTGGCACTTCACAACAACATCACACAACGATGCTATGTAACACACACGAAGTAGTGGACATCTAAACACACACACACACACAATGATTGAAACTCACACACACAAACACAGATTCTCTTTATTGCACACACACATATGTTGGATATTGGGGCTGCTTGATTGTTTCCCTTGCTTCCCACACGAACCTGATTATGTGTATGGCTTATAATGAAAGGTGAGTGTCACTCTCACTCAAGCTCGTGCAAGATATAAGAAAATTATGTGTGGATCAACAACAACGTGTGTGAATATATAAAAATGCTCCGCAAGCGTAGAGAGACTTATAGTGTTGTCTCCTCAGGGAAAGAAATGTCAAGTGTTTTCGAAAGTGTTTTGTGAAAGGGAAAAATGAAAAATATTGTGATTTGAAGTTTGATAGTTTGTGTTTTGAGACATATACAAATAAAAAAAGGGTTGACTAATCCATAGAGTTCATTCCAATGAGTATGCTAAATCGATTCATTCCTTTTAACCAATGGTGCCTAGGTGTTTAATTGATTCATACGAAGCGAGAAATGAATGTAGTTGATTGGACAAGAGCATACCCCATGAGCCACGTTCATCTGCACTCAATCTAGTCAAACCAAACAATTTACACTATGGGGAAGAATGAAAGAGAGTTGATTTCATATACCCAAGAGGAAATCCATCTTGGATTAGACAACTAAAGTTTTAACTACACATAATAAAGGCCAGAACATACATGAAAGAGAAAAATATGGTAATGAAATCAAACATGAACTTGTATTAATGTAAGAAAAAGTTTATACTACAAAAGAAATAGAATTCAGACACAAAATGTAAAACTTAAAGAGAAAATACCCAAATAAAAGCAATAGAACTAATAAACCCTAGCTAATACTCAATACAACTTGAAATAAACAAGATTAATGTTCTAGAAAGAAATATTACATGTAGATTGAAGGTTACAAGAATGAAACTGGTGAAAGAAAAGAAAAAACTCTAGCTTACTCTCTCTACACTACTACTAAGCTTAGGTAGCCTCCCTCTCTAACCCTCTTCAAAGCTCCTCAAAGAGAGAGATATATAGATCTAGTAGAAAGTGAGTTATTCTCAATGAAATCCCGACTTTAACCCTAGTTTTTCTAATATTTTTAACTGGAGTACCGGTACCCAAGTGTTTTGCATTTTTAATGATAAATCAGACTAGTTTTCGTAGATTTGTCATAAATTTTGATCTCACCATCCGATTGAGCTGAAATTTTGAAAAAAGATAGAAGACATCAAAATCTACAACTTTTATGTTTTGAACTTTTTCAGATTCGAGGTGGGTCATGGTTAAAATGGGACATATCATTACTACTATATTTTCTTGATTTCTTTCACTTTTGAAGCCTCCAATTCCTCATCTAATGTGTCCATCTCTCCACCACTCATCCACACTTAGTTGTAGGGTTCTGAAAACTAGCATTTACATTATGATTACCTACAACATCAAAATTTTCATAGTATTTACAAATTCGACTAATTCTAAGTAATTAAATACAAAGTTTATTCAAAATGCATGTAATGAGGCCGTTAAATATCTAATATTACGCGCTCATTAGGGGAAAGTTATAACTCCTCTGTGTTGTTTAGTTTTTGTAATGTGTTAGGTTTTGTTGCTTGTCAATTTTGGTAAATTATTTTTTATTTTGTTAATTGTGTATCAGCTCACCATATCAACGTTTAACCTACTACTTAGGTATTCTCCTTTATTTTGGACTATTTTAGAGTTTTGTATTGGGCCCTTTGTATAATTTTGTCTATGTATTTTGTATTTTATTGTTAGAAGAATTGTGAGTTATGTTATTGACCAAAGTGACATTGTTTAGATTTGTTTAGGTGATGAAGTAACATAGAGTATATTATTTTTTTAATGGATAAGTTTTTTTTTAGTTGTAAGAATGATAAACCTGCATTAATTTTTTCCAATTTATTTAATAATACTACAAACTAAAATAATTGTTTCATTTGTTATTGTCATTCGTTTTGAGTTTCCTTCATTTTTAGAGAAACTAAAAAGTTAATTTGTTTATTAGGGTAGATTTCTTCTTCTATGTGATTTGGAGTAACAACAATCTCTCACGTTGCTATACTTTTATGTTGCTTTCTATTGTCTTCTAAGTAATCAAATAGAATTATGTTTAGTTTTGTCATACAATTGCTTCTATTTCTTTGATAGTGTTCCAAGTATTTTGTTTTATCTCTTCTTCCATATGAAATTGAATTGATATGTATTATTGAGATCCCATGTAGTTGTTTACAAGTTTGCACAAATGGATAATTGAACTACGCCATTTTGAGAGAACCTTTATGGGTGATAACTAAGTTATTAGATGATTTATTTTTGATGAATTAGGTAAACATGGACAGCCCTAGCGATGAATATACAGTTTACTTACAATTATGAATAGGACTATTTGGGAGATGATAATTATGTTTAATTGTGATATCTATAATGATGATTATATGGGACATGGAAAACAAAGCTACAACATCTGAGGTCCCACGACCCTTCCATAGGAGTTGGTTACAGATTGAATACTTACACCGTCTCATCGATGAGAGTGACAAAACAAGTATAAGCCAACTGAGGATGTGACACCCCAAAAATCGGGGGTCCTTAATTTAACAAAATTCGGGCAGAGTCTCCTTTGTACGGGGAGCTCTACATAAAACATAACATGTGCATCATACAGTCACATGACCCTTCCGAGGTCTAATATACAACATTGACCACACTGGGTCCATTTATCCATACTCATATAATAACATGCAAGGTTACATTAAATTAGTCCATATGAGTTCGATTATAATTCTTTTACATACAATACATGCCCAAAAACTAACTTAGCGAATGTTTTACAAAAACATGAATTAAAAGCCACAAGTCGGCTTTTCTTCATTTTTGAGGCTCCAAGTGAGAAACTTCCACCGGTGTGTACCCTGCACCTGAAATATTTTTCCATATAGGGTGAGCCACACTCAATAGGATAACTCCTAAAGAGGCTACTCCCCAACCTCGATGCATATGAAATGTCACATGCAACATTCAACAAGCAATAACCATCCCAAATAAGAATATGCAATTCAATTTTAGAATTCTACCATGTCATGCTACGAAATGAGATGAGACTCACTCATACACTTTAACCCGAGCCCTTACCGACTGCCACAACACAATGCAATGCCAATGTGTAATAAATTTGCCATTGATGTTATGCATCCGATGACGTTTTTGTATGAAACAAAATCACGTGTCTTTGTTGGGTAGCGGAGTTTTGGTGTTGCACCGCCGGTTCCGCACACTGATATACTTTTTTTGGACTTGCACCGACGGAAATGTATAAACCAACATAAGTTGCAATTCAATATAAACCAGTATAAACCGACGGTTCTAGCTCTTCTTGTTATACCCAACATAAGTTTTTCATGCAAATGCGACTCTGTTGAACCTTGGTCCAACTATACCGAGTCTACTCGTCAACCACCAAGGATGGTGTTTGACTTAACAACAACCATACACACCCACACTCATGCCTCATGCCCATGAATGTGATGCCTCCGTGCATATGCAATGTAATGAGCATTTTCAACATCAATATCACATCCATATGTAATGAATGTCATATGAATTATTTCTACCACATTGCAACACATGCCATGGATAATTACATCTTAAGCAAATAATTTCCATGATTCAACCCAATGCCAATATATCATAAACACATATTAACATTTATATTTCCAATTGTAATTCATATCATAAGCATATGATTTCACTTTACCACATCATCCAAATATGTTATCACATAATCTCATGCAATTAACATACTTTATTTCACATAGGCATTTTATCAAACACCTTCAAGGCACCAAATCATGTAATCACATAAAATACCCAAATTTATCACGTAACTCAAAAAAGAAAAAATAATTTCCACATATCCAATTATCAAAACTTCCAAGAAATCACAAACTAGCAATTTCTAATTATCAATTCACACTAGAATTGAGCCTATCAATTTCCATTAAACCAACTATAATAGGCAAGTGTTAAAATACACAAAATAGCCCACCCATTTCATATATTCATCCTAGGTTAGAAAAAAACCTAGTTAGCTCTCGAAGCGTAAAATTAATGGTAGAACCTTCAAGAATATCACAAAAGTCCAAAACTCTTGATTTTCCAAAATTCCTTCTCGAAAACTTCAGTGAAATCAACTCTTTTTGGTACGTAGGCATAGCCCTCGACGAGCAGAACAACTTTTGTTCTTGGTCCGAGTGAATTCGACCGCTAGAACTCCGAAGATCGTAGGGAGAAAGATGGATTTCTTTCTTTTTTTTCTCTCGTCCTCTCCAACTTTGAACCCAGCAGAAAGATCTCTGAAAAATCAGATTTTTTTACCCCTATTTATAAACTTTAAAGCTTGGCCCACATTGCGCCACACGCTCCCCCTTTCTCGGGTCCGTTTTCACCCCGAAACGATTAAATTTCATATTGGTTTAAGTTCAAAATATTTTTTATGAACTTTATTTAAATTATTTTTCAAATTTCAAAATTTTAATTAAAATTTCGTTTTTGGGGTGACTCGAGACTCGGCTGCCTCGTAAAACGTAAAAAATTTGACTATTTCAGAATTTGATGAAATTTGCTTGGGTAACTAGATCTTGTGAGATGAATCCAACGGTGAGGTCCGTTTTATCATTCGAGCTCTAGGAAAATAGGAGTTTTCAACCCACACTATACTGACAAATTACCGTTTTGCCCCTTTTCATAAAAAGTTCAAATTTTCTCGGATTTTATAGAGGATGGATAGACACATGTTTGTTGTGTTATGTAATATGGTTTGTGATTTGGGAGGGCTAAATCCAACTTGGAACGTTAGTGTTGAGGAGATGGTAGCAATATTTTTAAGTATTTTAGCTCATGATGGCAAAAATAGGCCAGTTAAGTGCAATTTCCTTCGATTGGGTGAACCAATTAATCGATATTTCAACAATGTGCTTACTGTGGTGTTGAGGCTGCGTAGGTTATTGCTAAAGTGACCAGAACCAATTCTTGAGAATAGTAAGAGGAAATGGTTTAAGTTAAGCCTATGGTGACTCTCATTTCAACATTGGATATTTTTCCTTTTCTAGTTCATTTTTAGGTTATATTGCCCTACTAAAGGTGTAAACAGTTTTATATTTTTTTTCATTTGTAAAATTTTGTGGGTGCATTAGATGACACTTATGTTCCTACCCCGAATACCTCTTGTCCATCAAGCTAGATATAGAACACGTAGAGGTGGAATAACAACAAATGTGTTGGGTTTTTATTCACTGGACATGAAATTCATTTACGTGCTTCCTAGTTAGGAAGGATCAACTACTGGTTCTAGGATACTGTGGGATGTTGTTATTAGGCATAATGAGTTGAAGGTAGCACGTGGTAAGTAGTATATTATGCTTCTTTCAAGAAGAAGCATAATATTTTAATAAAGTTACAGTTGTTAGCTATGTCTAATCAAAATCTTCTGATACAACATAGACATGTACTACCTAGTTGATGCTGATTATACAAATAGGGAGGGATTTTTAGCACTATTCAAGAATCAACACTATGATATACAAGAGTTTGGGACTGGTTCAGTGGCACCCCAAAATGCTGAAGAATTGTTTAACCTCAGGCATTGTGTGGCAAGGACATACATTAAGAGATGTTTTGCATTGCTAAAAAATAGATGGGCAATTCTTAGGGCACCGTGCTACTATCTTGTGCGCACTCATAACCGCATCATAGGTGCACGTTGTTTATTGCACAACTTAATTAGGAATGAAATGAGTGTTAACCTAGTTGAGGAGGAGTTGCCCAAAGATATTCCTGTTGATGGTGAATATGCGAATAATATCATAGACAATGTTGAGACATTTGATGAATGGTCTTTGTTTCATAATTAGTTGGCATTGGATATGTACAATGAGTGGAGAAGTAGTCGAGGGCAACCTTTGAATTTAGGTTCTCTATAATTTGAAGACAAACAATCTATGTTTAATTTTTTGGGTGATGTTTTTATCATGCTTCATGTTATTGAAATTAAGGTACATGATGGTTTAAATGTAATACAACCATTATTTGTTTCAATTTGTTCAATTCACATTCTTGTTGTTTTACCTTTCATACAGACATATATGTAATTAGTAGTTAAAATTAGCATCTTAATATGCTTTTTTAAGACTAATTATGCTTGATAGAGTTTCAATGATGAAATTTCAGGAGAAAGATTGTACAAGGGCCTAAAGTCAATAAACATCAAACTTTCATGCAACACCCACATGTTCTGGAAGAAAATTGGAGAAGTTTGAAACAAGAGCTACTTGAGTACAACATTCGAATGCCAATCCACGTTCGAACGTTTTCTTGAATTATTTGAGGCCCAGACTGCCAGGGTGATGAGACATAGCTTGCTATCTACTGTGGGTGACAAGAGCCGCTTGAGTCCACGTTCAAACTCCATTAAACGTTCGAACGCCCATAACAGAAGACAAGAGACAACGTTCAAATGCTATTCAAAGTTCGAACGTAGTCTCTAGACAGGCTGCAGAGTGATTGATTTTCTATCCGGACCTTGGGGCATTCAATTGGACTTTGAAGACTTTGTACTATTCTTTTACTCTTATTTTCCCCTTCCTCCTTGCCTATAAATACTCTCATTGTGGGAGCTTCAAAATGAGGACTTAGTCTTAGACTTAGACTTACACTAACTTGCACTTAGATATAGATAGACATACATAGAGTGAGATATATCATCTTTTAGTTGAGGAGGAAACCCTCCAAATGTGACTAACTTTCTTCTACTTTCATTATAAGTTTCATTTGCTTTCATTGTTTGAGCTTCCTTCTTCCCTTAGATGAGTGAAACTTTTCCACTTTTTTAGAGCTTTACCAAAGCTGTGAAAAGTGGAAAGTGATTCACTCATTCTTCATCAAAGATAGACACCTTGTGTAGTGTGTTTTACCATGTAACTCATCTTCTTGGAGGGATGAGAATCACTCACTTTTCTAGATTTACCATAGCCATGAAGAGTGAGTAGTTTCTCATTCACTTTTTAATAAGAGGTGATGGACATGGTTAAATCATTTTGAAGTTATATTTGTGCATTCCGTTTATGCTTAATGCTTTATCTTTCACTTGCTTATTAAATGATTGAATACATCTAGCAAAGTTAAGGTACTTTGTACAACCATGAGTCTTTTCTATGACATAGATGACTCTTGGCATAGGAAGACTCATTGGTTCTTTGCAAGTACTCCAGCTAGATCTTCATGATTACATTTCAATCTTCACCATTATTGTGCTTCAACTAAGAATGGAATACTAACACAGTGGTTGGATGCCTTGTAGAAATACTTTCTTGTTTGTAGACATGTTAAGTCTCGGCACAGACAATTATTGTAAATCTCTTCAAAGTCATCAGAACCATATTCTTAATTCTCACAATCCATCTTTATCCTCCTATTAACTTTATGTTGACACAGGAGTTAATTGAGTTCCCAAGCACAAGTATAACAACCAGATGATTGACTACATGTCCAGATCCACGAGCTAAATGGTCTCTGTCACTATTTTGAGAGAATATTATATTTTTTCTAGAAAATCCTCTTGGAAGGAATCTTATATTCTGTCCAGGAAAAATTCATAAAGATCATCACTTTAAATCTCAAGGGTTCCAGTCACTTTGGTCTCTGTCACTACTTACTTTGAAACACCAACATTAGGTCCCTCTGGATTCGACTTCAGACTTAACCGGATTATTACTATAACTTGAATGTCTGCACTTGGGTGTACACATTTCGGATCAAGTCAATATATTTACAAATAATTAGTCAAATAATTGTTGTTTTGTTTTGAACATGTGATAGAAAATGTTTGAGACAGTTACAAGTACCCAATCTGAGAGAGGTGCACGCATGACATAGGCCACTGCTGAAGAGAATTAGCTTATATTATTATTAAAGGAATTATGTGTCAATGGCTAGAAGTACCAAAATGGCACGTTTAGACTTGGATACCATCAAGCACTTGAGAGTAGTTTGAGATATGCAATTCCTAGTTGTGAACAGTGGTGGATTTGGTATCGGGGCAGTTGCTCCCACTGAAATTTAAAAAAAATTTGGGATCTAGGTCTAATTTTTAAAAATTTCTTAAACTTGCCCTCACTGAGATTTTCATAAAGGATAAGGTAGATTATTATAATTTTCAAACCCTTAAAAAGTTAACTTTTGGTAGCTTCTCTCCTTAGTTTCATGCCTTTTTTTTACCCGTAACTCGTCTTTAGTCATCTTCATACGAACGTGAACGTCATCTTCACTAGCCAGTCCAGTCTAGCCTCTTTTCTTTCCTTTCCTTTCTTTAGTTTCTTTGTTAGTTCCTTTGGTGTATTAATCAACAAATCAGCCTATTGTGTTCAATCGTTGTGTAAATCAAACTTTGAAGAAACCCTAGAAGATTACGTTATAGCTAATGAGAGGTAATCCATTAACCAAACTTTCTGATAGTAGTATAGTACTAATCTAAAATCAGATTTTTCATATTAGAAAATTAATTTAGTTCTTACCGAATTGATGGTTGTTTGGTGTATTATTTGTGGACCTATGTAGGTTTTCTTTATTTTGTCTTGGGTCACCACTCAACTATTTTTGATTTTCGTTGAAGCCTGTGCTTTAGATTGACTATCTAAGATTCTTGGTTAGTGCTGTTTTTCTTCCCTATGACTAAATTGCTTGAAATTCTAGTTTGGATTATATTTTGGATTTATGGATTATATTTTGATTGTGTAACCTATTATGTCATTTGTTACGAACTTAATGAAGAACTCTTAAACTTGGATCTAATTAGGCAAATTTATTTTTCAATTAGCTATGGATAAGTTTCTTATAAAAAAATCAACAATGGAACAACTGCCTTCTAGTCAAGAAATAGATGACCCGTGGTGGTGACATACAACATTGTTCTAAGCAAAGTGGTGAAGGAGTTAACTTAGAAAATCTTCCTACGGACTCTGGGCTAAGAATTATAATTTCAAATTATCATCCTAATGACTGGGATGAATTCGGAGAGCATATATACAAAAAGACCCATGTCGACCCTGTGAACATAATTTTTCCCAAAAAAATTCGGCAAGCTTTTTCGTCGTTTTAGTCCATCTTGGTTCAACGAGTTTGGCAGTTGGTTGGAGTGTAGTATTAAAAAATATGCCGCTTATTGCTTATGTTGCTATCTAATGAGAAGTGATATAGGGGAGCAAGGGGATGGTGACTCTTTCATTACAGAGGGATTCCGTAACTAGAAGAAAAAAGAAAGATTTCAAATTCACGTTGGAGGTCCAAATAGTGCTCATAATGAGAATTGGAGAAAGTGCCAAAATCTAATGAATCAGAAGCAACATATTGAAGTTGCTTATTCTAAGTAATCAAGTCAAGCTCGAAAGGAGAATCGAGTTCATTTAACTGCAACAGTTAATTGTGTTTGATTCTTTTTACGTCAAGGGTTAGCATTTCATGGTCATGACGAGTCCGAGGATTCAAAAAATCAAGGTAGTTTTCTTGAACTTCTATGATTTCTTGTTGAGCACAACGAAATCAACAATATTATTTTAAAAATGCTCCAAAGAATCTCAAAGTGATAGCACCAGACATTCAAAAGGATATTGTCCACATTATTGCAAGTGAAACCACATGTACAATAATTAATGATCTTGGAGATGGTTTGTTTTCTATTTTAGTAGATGAATCTTGTGATGCTTCATTTAAAGAGAATATGGCAGTTTTGTTGTGCTACGTGGATAAAAAGGAATGCATCACTAAGCATTTTCTTGGCATAGTCCATGTTATTGTTACAAATACTTTATCACTTAAAGCAGCGATTGAATCACTGTTCTCAAAGTATGGATTAAGGATGTCAAGATTACCTGGACAAGGTTATAATGGAGCCTGTAATATGAGGGGAGAATTCAATGGTTTCAAAAGTCTCATCATAAAAGAGTATGAATCTGTTTTAATGTTCATTGTTTTGCCCATCAACTTCAACTTCAACTTCAACTCACACTTATGGCTATTACGAAAAATCACAATCAAATTGAATTTCATTTCATTTCAATATTGTTGCTAATTTATTGAATGTTGTTGGAGTTTCATGTAAATGGTGAGATATTTTAAGAAAAAAGCAAGCTAGTAAGGTTATTCAAACACTAAACAATGGAGAGTTATCAAGTGGGCATGGTTTGCATCAAGAAAGTAGTCTTCAAAGGGCCGGTGATACACGTTGAGGCTCACATTATGGTACTCTCATAAATGTGATTTTTTTATTCTCCTCTATTATTGATGTGCTTGAGATTATTGTAGAGGACAGTACAACTTCTGAGCAAAGAGGTGAAGCGTGTGCTTTATTGGATTCAGTTCAATCTTTCAATTTCGTATTCAATTTACATTTGATGAAAGGTGTATTAGGAATTAGAAATGAACTATCACAAGAATTACTAAGGAAAGATCAAGATATTATAAATGTTATGAGTTTAGTTAAAGTATCCAAACAATGTCTACAAGTGATGAAGGATGATGGATGGGATACTTTAGTCACTGAGGTCTCTTCTTTTTGTGGAAAACATGATGTTATTATTCCGAATATGGATAAAATATATATAACTCGATGAAGGTCACGACGTGGTGAAAATTCACTAATCTACACCGTTATTGTGTTGAATTATTTTCTATGGTGTTAAATATGCAATTTAAGAGCTTAGTGATCGTTTTACTGAGGTGAACACTGAGCTATTTCTTTGTGTGGCATGCCTAAATCCAATGGATTTATTCTCTACATTCAATAAGAAGAAGTTACTTTGTTTTGGTCAATTTTATCCTTCAGAATTTTCCCAATGGAGTTCTTGATACTTGATAATTAACTTGAAACTTATATACTTGATATGCGCTCCAATGAATTTTCAGAAGTCAAAGGAATTGGTGGGCTTATAGAGAAGACCAAAAAGAATATAGCATATATGTTGGTATATTTGTTCATCAAACTAGCATTTATGTTATCCATTGCCACTACAATCGTCGAAAGAGCATTTTCAGCAATGAACATAGTAAAGAATCAATTGCGCAATCGAATGAGAGATCAATGGATGAATGATTTTTGGTTGCATATATTGAAAAAAATGTTTCAAGTATCATTGAAAATGAAATGGTTATGCAACGGTTCCAAAATATGAAAACTCGTTGAGAACAATTATAAGGATTATTGGATGTTTGAGAGTTGGGAGCTACTTTTGTATAGGATCTCAAACACTAAAGGATACTTTTAAAGTAAAGTTTTTTTGTTGTCTTATTTTGTACATCACTCATATACGTGAGCTGCGCCTCTAAATGACATTCTTTTGATGTAACTTTACTTATAAATAGTTTATCAAGAATACGTATTTGATAAAAACAATGTTACAATTATACTTTGAAATTTAAGAATTTAGATTGCCCCCACTAAGGCAAAATCCTGGCTCCACTCCTGGTTGTGAATTGTGTATCTCGCCTCATATTGAGTCAAAGCTTAAGATATGAACAAAAAATTACAACTCACTGTTCACAATGATGACAACTTCAGGCTTTGGTTTCAATAGCACCAAGAATAAGATTATGGTTGATGGTGACGACATATGGCAAGACTATCTCAAGGTGAACCTCGACACTCAAATCATAGTTTTGTCAATTTACTACGTTCAAATCCTAGTTTTTATTTTAATTAATATCGTCAAATTTTACAGAATGATAGAAATGCAAAGGGAATACGTGAGAAGTCATGGCTTATTTCAATGATTGGGGAATCATATTTGGTAAGGATTGGAGAACTGGAGAATTTGTAGTCGATTTGGAGAAATAGTTCATTTGGAGATTTGGAGAATTTGCTGTCGATTTAGTTTGTCATTTACTGCACTTTTTAAGGATCATTTTCTTTTACGAGAGACAATACTATACTATTTCTGATATGTTTGACTGTGAACTATTTCCATGGGACCCCCTAAATAAAATGCATTGGGAAAGGGAGCATTGATGGTGCAAAGGATTTTCTTGGAAGTAAGTGATGTTCATTAAATAAATTTCTTAGGTACATTATATTTTT
>CAUOFW020006877.1:0-22774 GCA_963454935.2 Ilex paraguariensis | reverse complement strand
CCTTCTAGTCCTATCTAACACAAACTACTAACCCAGCAATCTAATCAATTATGGTTTGGCATTGTTTTGACAAGAACCATCATGAATTACAATATAAGGAATCACACAATAACAAGACTAAAAAATTGTAAATATTAGTTTAGTTTAGTTACAAGTTGTTCAAATTTGGGCATATTTGCAAAAAGAGATTGTTCATGGCTTCATGAGAAACCATTAATATGCTTAAGATATTCACAGTAACTTTATTTACAATAACAAAAACTAAAAGGAAATAATAAAATAAACACATATGCAACACAGATCAAATGACGATTCGGTCTACAAACATAGCACTTCGCCATTCCTTGACAAGTTTTCTGTTAGATTATGTTCCAAGTGTGTAAATTAACTTCATTGGTACTGAATCAATTTTTCTTGATTATTTTCTAAGCGGTTAAATTACAAACTAGTTTTCATATTCGGAAAAAAATTGTTATTTCAAATTGAAATATAAGTTAGATAGTGTAATCAATTTTTTTCAACTTTCAGATCGTTTGCATGTTTTGATTAAAGCACATTGGATATTTTTTTAGTGCCATTTTTATTACTATGCACCACACAAGGTTAAGAAACTTATGGGATGACAATAGTTCAAAAACAAAAAAAAATGTTAGACATTCTGATTTCCCATTGATGCCAAAAATAAAAAGACATTGTGGTTCATGCGCTACAAATAGAACCTAGTTTCTATGAGAGAGAGAGAGTACCTAATGACGAGAAGCAACAGTCAATCGAGTGAAGGACCAATTACTGAAGCAACGACAGAATGGACAAACGATGGAGGATGGGGATATATGTTCTGACCTAGTATGGGTAACACAACAGGGTAATTTGGTAGTTTGAATTAGTTATCCTAACTGGTAAAAAAAATTTCATCCCCCCTAAGTTTCATTTAACTCATGTAGATAGATTAAAGTTGACTTTTTAAATCGGGTTAGGATAAAATCTAAATGAAATTTCTGATGTTTTTTTTACTTATCAAATGTGGGGTATATCCCCAACTAGTTTGTTATCCTATTCCACCAAAGTTATCCCCTTTTTACCCGTGATTCAAACATATCCATATATAGTTCTCTAGGTTCCCATGCTAGAGCACAGAGAAGGAAGTGGCAAAGAGATGTCCTTAAAGAAATGAATTAAAAAAAATAATTTCCTAATTTTTTTATTCTTTCTTTTAATTTCCATGCCAATAATTTGTTCCATTATTTCAACTACAGACGTATTTGAAGTTGTTATTGTGAAGACCTTAAACATATATTCAAGTTATGTGGATTTCGTAAGCTGTCATTAATAGTAATTTTTCTTTGTCTTTTCTCTCTAACTACCACCCTTGTGTTGGTTTTTTTGTGGAGCCTAATTGTGTGTGTGATCCGAATTATGACCCGACCCAAAATAATGTTGCATATTTTTAATGAAAATTTTCTGAGGATTAGTCCATGGAGCGGAGGCTTGAGTCAGAAAAAAAATTTTGAACCTGTTTTGCAACCCGATGAGTAGGACATATAAAAACTGTTATTTTGGTGATTAGGGTTGATTTTAATTTTTACAACCACCGCACTCTTTGTATTCTTTCTTGAGAATAATGAAATCCCTACAACTTCGTAGACGTAGGCAAATTGTCAAACCACGTAAATTATGTGTTATGTAATTGTTTAGATTGCATTCGTATCATTCTTTTTATTAATTTCATTTTATTGTCATCATTTGATTTCACAACAATTGGTATTATAGCCAAGGTTGGAGTCTGAAATAAACAATAGCTTGAGAAGAAGTGAAGACATCTGGGATTGAGAAGTTTGATGGCACAGATTAAGGGTACTAGAGGATGTAGATAGAGGACTACCTCTATGGAAAAACACTTCATCTTCCACTATTGGGAACGAAGTCGGATAGCATGAAGAATGAAGACTGGGAACTGTTAGATCGACAGGTTCTAATGGTTATTTGGTTGACCCTTTCAAGATTAGTTGCACACAACGTTATCAAGGAGAAGACCACTACAGATCTCATGGCTGCTTTGTCAGGTATGTATGAAAAGCCGCTTACAAATAACAAGGTGTATCTGATGAAAAAGTTATTCAATCTGATGATGGCAGATGGTACGTCTATTACCTAATACCTGAATGAGTTCAATACCATCACCAATCAATTATCATCTGTTGAAATTGAATTTGATGATGAGATTCAGGATCTAATATTGCTGGCATCACTGCCAAATAGTTGGGAAGCCATGAGGATGGATGTTAGTAATTCTTCTGGTAAGATGAAACTTAAATATGGTGATATTCATGATTTAATTTTGGCTAAGGAGGTGCGCAGGAAAGATTCTGGCGAGACCTCGGGATCCAGTTCCGCTCTAAATGTTGACACTCGTAGGAGGTTAAATGATAGGAACTCAAATAGAGGAAGATCAAATCAAATAACAGGGGCAAGAGCAAGTCAAGGTTTGGATAGCAGGTGACTTGTGGATAGTAGGCGACTTGTTGGAATTGTGGTAAAACCAACCACATAAATAAGAACTACAAAAATCTAAAGAAGACAGAAGGTGATGGCACTAATAAAGTGGCTGAAGAAGTGCAAGACGCGCTACTACTTGCAGTTCATAGTTCGTTTAATGACTGGATACTGGATTCAGGGGCATCTTTTCATACCTCCTCTCACCAAGAAATCATGCAGAACTATGTTGCCGGTGATTTCAGAAAAGTGTGCTTGGCTGACGGATAAGCACTAAACGTAGTGGGGATAGGAGATGTTGATATTACACTTCCTAATAGGAGGTGTGGACCTTGCAGAAGGTTACGCACATTCCCGAGTTGAAGAAGAATCTTATCTCTATGGGACAGCTCGACAATTATGGCCACTCAATAATGTTCTCAAATAGCACCTGGAAAGTTTCAAAAGGAGCACTGGTGCTGGCCTGAAGCAACAAGACTGGTACTTTGTACATGACAGACAATTCCAATAATACTATTACCACCACCACTATAAAGAGTACTGCAGAGTTGTGGCATTGTAGACTTGGTCATATGAGTCAGAAAGGCATGAAAGAACTCATGTCAAAAGACAAACTACCAAAACTAAAAGCAATTGATTTGGGCATATGTGAGAGTTGTATACTTGGGAAGCAGAAAAATGTCAGTTTCTTAAAAAGTGGTAGAGCTCTGAAATCAAGAAAGCTAGATCTTGTACACACAGATGTATGGGGACCCTCCCTTGTGACATCCCTTGGAGGTTGCCGGTACTATGTCACGTTCATTGACAACCATAGTAGAAAGGTATAGGTTTATTTTTTGAAACATAAATCTAACATGTTTGATGTTTTCAAAAAGTTGATGGCCCAAGTTGAGACAGAGACAGGCCTAAAGCTAATATGTTTAAGGTCTGACAATGGTGGAAAGTACATTGATGGATGATTCAAGGAGTACTACGCAGCTCAAGGTATCAGAATGGACAAAACCATTCCTGGGACACCATAGAGAATTGGCATTGCTGAGCGCATGAACAGAACCATCAATGAGCATGCTAGGAGCATGAGGCTGCACACAGGGCTACCACCTACATTTTGGACAAAAGCAATGAACACTGCAGTGTACCTGATCAATCGGGGACCATCTGTCCCATTAGAGTGTGGATTACCTGAGGAGGTCTGGAATGGAAAAGAGGTTAAACTTTCTCATCTTAGAACATTTGGTTGTGTTTCTTATGTTCTTGTTGATGCTAATGCTCACAGCAAGCTTGAGACAAAATAAATAAAATGTTATTTTATTGGTTACGGAGATAAGGCATTTGGTTATCGATTCTGGGATGAACAGAGTCGAAAGATCATTAGGAGCAGAAAAGTGGTCTTCAATGTGAAAGCTATGTACAAGGACAAGTCCAGTACAGTTGCTGATACAACTCCTTAACAGCCCGAGTTTGTCAACCTACCAGAGGTCACAATGTAGTGTAAGGACGACAGTGATGGTGAGAGTGGTCCAATGTGCCCATTCTCATTATTCCACAATCAGATCATGAACCATCCACACTTGCAGTAGCGACTCGGAAGTCTTTCAGGACTATCCCACCCCCATAGCGATTCTCACCTATATTGAGTTACATTTTTTTGACAGATGGTGGAGAATCACAAAGTTATGAAGAAACTTTGCAAGATGAGAATTTGAGCAAGTGAGAGTTTATCATGAAAGAGGAGATGGATTCCCTACTAGGGAATCAGACATGGGAATTTACTGAACTTTCATCTAGGAAAAAAACTCTACACAACAAGTGGGTGTACCGTATGAAGATTGAGCATGATGGCAGTAAGAGGTACAAGACAAGGATAGTTGTAAAAGACTTTCAGCAAAAAAAGGCATTGACTACTCTGAGATCTTCTTTCCTGTAGTGAAGATCATAACCATCAGGCTAGTGCTGAAAATTATTGCTATTGAAGATTTGCATCTTGAGCAATTAGATGTGAAAATCGTGGTTCTTCATGGGGATATTGAAGAAGACATCTACATGCACCAGCCTAAAGGGTTCACAGTGCAAGGCAAAGAGAATTTGGTTTGCAAACTGACGAAGAGCTTGTATGGTCTAAAACAAGCTCCTAAACCGTGGTACAAGAAATTTGATAGCTTTATGTGCAGTTCAGGATACATCTGTCACACCCCCACCCCAGATCACATAGGGTGAGCAGCGGACCGGCCACCAAGGCCTTAACCAACCATCCCTGCGCATAATTAATGCAAAATATAGCGGAAGACAAATAATAAAGTGATCTTTTTCACCGACCTTATGAATACCAGATAAATAAACTAACATCACCGACATTATTACTAATCTCATGTAAAACAATAATTAATCCATAAGGTTCACTACTCTAAGCAAAAACAACATTGTTCTCAAAACAATCGAATACTTGTCTCAAAACTATAAAAAAATATTTATTCCTGAAGACCTACAATAAAATAAATCTTCGATTCTTCTAATCCATTGTCTATCCGAGGACTTACTCCTCCTCCTGATCCTTACCTGAAAAATGTTAAATATTTGGGTGAGCACAAAGGCTCATAAGTAGCAACCACCTCTAATTAGGTTTGAAAATAAATCTCATATTTCATATACACAGAAATAAACTTTGTTATATACATAAATACAATAATTTCTACCTCAATCCCTTTCACAAAACCATGTAAACAAAATAATCTCACGATCATAATAACTTTGTAAAAGAAAAGACATTTATAGCTCAAAACACTCACACACACATTCAGTCTCAAATACACTTGTCAAATCATGTTTGTTACCACTAGCCTGATAACTGGCCTCATCTCTTGTCATCACTAGCCTGATGACTGGCCCTTCTTTTGTTATCACTAACCTGATAACTGGCCCCTATGTGCACATCTCTATACCGACCACGCCGGTATACAATTTCGTTACCATTTAGACCTGGTAACTCAATCCCCTTCTCATAAACCATGATTTCAACACACACTAAAATTGTTGTTTTAGTCCCATTGCACACAAAATTTCTCTTTCATCACCAAAACCATTTAAACAACAATATAAAATCATCTCATAAGTTTTGCAAATTCACATGTGTAACAATTCACAATTGCAAAAATATTTAATTGCAACCTCAAACATCAACATATATCATATATATGAAAAATTCACACACACACACCCACAAGTTTAATATAGAAAATTCTCTCAAAAGAAGTAATAAACTACTCACCTTGATTTCTAAAATTCAATTCAAAACACTCTTTCTCAACCTCAATGCAATCACCACTTAATTCAAAATAACATATAACAATCAATCCATTTTTTCTTACTTTGTCGTTTCACGATTTTATATTTAATTTGTATACTTCCTACTCATTAATATATACTCAATATATATTTTACATATAAATATCCTTTACAATATGAGGTAACAGCGTATGGAAGTATTCTAGACTGTTTGGAAAAAAGTTTCTAAAGTTCTTGGGTCAAATCATAATTTTTAAAACTTTTGAGGTCAAAGTGTAATTTCCTTAAAAAATAATTTTCTGTTTTCGAGCTTGCCATAAATTTTCCAGAATTCTGTTATTGCAACTTACCAAGTAAAAAGGTACTTAAAATTAAGTTTAAAAGAATAAATGGGTCAAAATAAAACTCCTTGAAACTAAAGGGAAGCTTTCTGTATTTTTTTTGGATTTGGCCTTCTTTTTCCGGCGGCTGAACCGAACCAGTATACTTCCTTTCCCTTTTTTTTTTTCTTTTTTTTTTTTTTTTGTTATTCTTTCTCCTTAACATATTGATCAAATTCTACCAACCTAATTTGGGCAAACTTCTTCAAAATTAACATCCATAATGAAACTCATTTATTTATTTACTAATATTCTTTACTATGAACATATATATATGTGTGTGTGTGTGTGTGTGTGTGTGTGTAATAAACCTAACACCATCTGATTGAATAAAATACAAAACTCATAAATTAAGTAATAAATTCATACATTTAATGGATTCAAACCTTTTCTTTCTTTTCTCGTTCTACTTCCTTCCTTTTTCTTTACTTCAAACCCTAACCTCTCCTCTCCTTTCTATTATTCTAATGTATGTGTAGGTGTTGGGAAGAGAATATATATATATCCACAATACTACCATATTTAAAATCATATGTATAAGAGTCCTAATAGGTCTCTCTAGTGTAAGACTTTTATTAGAGACATATTAGTTTTCTTTAATTATTTTATCCTTATATATATATATATATATATATATATATATATATATATATATACTCCTAGGTAGTCAATGCACCAAAATAATATAATAATTTTTTTTTTATGGGTAATTACAACATCAGGTGTCAAGAAGATCATTGTTGCTATGTCAGGCAATTTGACAACTCTATATCATCTTTTTGTTGTATGTGGATGATATATTCGTTGCAAGGTCCAGCATTGAGAAGATTAACAATTTGAAGAAGTAGTTGTCAAAATAGTTTACAATGAAGGATTTGGGAGCTGCAAAACAAATCCTTGGTATGAGAATCATCAGAGACAGAGTCAAGGGCACGTTGAAACTGTCGCAGGCTGAGTACGTCAAAAAGATAGTCAGTAGATTTAACATGGACCAAACCAAACTAGTTGGCACACCGCTACATAGTCACTTCAGACTCAACAAAAATCAATCACTCAAGATAGAGGAGGAACATGACTATACGAGTAAGGTTCCTTACGCATTAGCTATTGGTTTACTCATGTATGTTAAGGTCTGCACAAGACCAGACATTGCCCATGTAGTGAGAGTTGTGAGTAGATACATAAGTAACCCAAGAAAACAACATTGGGAGGCTGTGAAGTGAATTCTGAGGTACCTGAAAGGTTCCTCAGAAGCATGTTTGTGTTTCACCGGAGATAGTTTGGAGTTACAGGGTTTTGTTGATGCTGACTTGGCTGGAGACACTGATAGTAGGAAAAGTACCACCGATTTTGTTTTCACATTGGGTGGTACTACCATGTCTTAGGGTTCCAACCTGTAGAAGACAGTATCTATTTCTACTACAAAGATCGAGTATGTTGCAGTGTCAAAGGCTTCAAAGGAGATAATTTGCTTATAGAGTTTCTTGGAGGAACTAGGTAAAAAGAAACAGAAAGATACTATTTACACTGATAGTCAGAGTGTTATATTCCTAACCAAGAATTTGGCATTTCATTTCAAGACGAAGCACATTCAGATTAGGTATCATTTCATACGGTCCTTACTTGATGATGGTAAGTTGATACTTGAGAAGATCTGTGGAACTAAGAACCCGGCAGACATGTTGACTAAGGGTATCACTATTGAGAAGTTGAAGCTGTCTGCAGCTTCAATTGGCGTTCTAGCTTGAGGACAGGAGGATGAGTTGTAGGGATGAGGGACTATTCTTGGACGATTGCGGTTGATGTCGATGATTGAACTAGTCTCCAAGTGAGAGATTTATTGGGTTTTTTTTTTTTTGTGGAGTCTAGTTATGTATGTGATCCGAATGATGATCCGACCCGAAATAATATTACGTTTTTTTAATGAAAAATTTTCTAAGACTTAATCCATGGACCGGTGGCTTGGGCGACAAAAAATTTTTGGACCTGTTTTATAGCCCAGTGCTCATGACATATAAAAACTATTATTTTTGTGATTAGAGTTGATTTTAATTTTTACAGCCGCCGCACTCTCTGTGTTCTTTCTTGAGAATAGTGAAATCCCTGCAGTTTCGGAGACGTAGGTAAATTATCGAACCACGTAAATTTTGTGTTGTGTGATTGTTTAGATTGTATTCTTATCGTTCTTTTCATTAATTTTACTTCATTGTCATCGTTTGATTTTACAAAACCCTAGCCCTAAATTGAGGGTTAAGAATTGATCACTTCTATGCCACAATGTAAAAGGATAGCCAATATTTTACTTTCTTTTGGAGGACTACTGGCATTGTACCCCTCAAACACTTCAAAATTTTTATTTCATAAATCTTTTCAAAATTTCAGAAGTATAGCACTGTGTCGCAAAAACTTGCGATGTTAGGGTTTTCCGCAGTGGCACTTTGCTTTGAACTGTGCCCGATGTCTAGACAGAAACATAACAATGACACTCTACTTCCACACGTGGGCATGATGTGTTGCTTAATATCCAATGTCAACATCCACAAACAAGTGAATCTACTTACTGTATCTATAAATATGAAGCATTTCTATTAAACTTTTATTATCTGAGATTACCAACTTTTTACTACCCTCTGGCCCTTAACATTGATAGTAATTACTAGCATAACATTCGCATCAATATTAGGAACACTTATTGCTCAAATTTCTATCATCACCTAAATGTATGAGTACTCATTTGACTCAACCCCACATATATCAGAAACCATATATCTAATATGGACAACAAAATCATGTCTTTGCTCATCCATCTCTGTACGAAAAAATGAGAATACATTCAAAGCTACAAAAAAACTGTAGAACGCATGCTAAACATCTAAAAGCTTACAACAAATTAACCCAAATAAAGAGAACATTAATAATTTGTATTGGAATTAAAAATTAAAAAAAAAACCTCTTTGAATACATAATATTTAAGAAATTCCGAAAAGCTAATCAAGAAGATGGAATAATACATACCAAAATCACTGTGTACTGATTAGATTTGAGTAGTACTCACAAAGATCTGGGGTTAGGATGGGTTACGAGTCAAGTGATCTAGTTTATAAGTAGGGATTGATAGAAATTTCAAAATTTAGGCCAAATCTAAGATGAATATAAGACGAGTAGGGTCAAGGTTAAACACAAACACGGCCGAAATATTTGAATCTAGGGTTAGGATCATACGCAGACCAACTTCGAGTCTGGTTGAAACGTTGCTATGAGATTTCACCCAAATCACAGACATTTAATGAAGACAAAGATGGTCTCTCTCACTCTCTCCCCCTCCCTCCCTCCTCCCCCCTCCCCAATCTCTATGTGTATCCCTTCAAATGCACAACGGGTTACGAAAAACTCTTAAACCCTAGTAAGACCATCTCCAGTAAAAACTCAAACTATTATCCAAATGTGAGTAAAAAAAAAGTGAAAAGTTTAATTTGTTATAGACCTCTCCAATAAAAAAACTCAGATTTAAAGGAATGTAAACCCAAATTTAAAAGATGAGAGAATATGACCATTAGATCTTTAAAGGAGAGTGAAATCTAAATATTTGTGAAAATGATAAATATTTGAGTCTCTCTTGATTTGGGCAATATTTAACCACCAGTAATATAATAGGTTGATAAATTCGATCAGTAAATTATGTCCGAATTATTTTGTTATTCACTGAATAGAGCGTTGAGTGTAAGATTAATTAACTAGCATTAGGTGAAGGCTAAATGCTAATCGTTAAAGTGTTCATGGAATTACTTGTCAACCAAAAATGAATAACTATGGATTGTGAATGTTGCATTATCTTTTTCTTTTTCGTCTCTCTCTCTCCTCTCTCTCTCTCTCTCTCTACTTGTTTGAGAACTCAAAGCAAAGAATCAACTCCACTAGTTTTAGCGACATTGGCAGAACTATAGGCTGTTTAATTATTCTTAAGGCTCCAACATAATTTCAAGAGTGCCAGACCTTTTTGAAGTGTAGTTTGATTCATTCAAGTTTGTGCGTATTAGAAAATGAACAAAATATGCCCAAATTTTTAATCTCATTCAATATTCTAAAAAGACCCAACAAAGTGCCACTCGACTTGATTAGCTCAAGCTTTATTTGTTGGTAATATATTGAGATTTTTTTGTGGTGAATAAATATTGACGGAACACTTTGAACTTAATAGACTAGATGTTTGATTTCTAATTAAGAAATTATTTTTTTTGGAAGGTAAGTGAGTTTCATTAATGTATTAAACGCAAGAGATGCATGGTTAGTAACACCAAAAAATAACAAGCTAGGTAACCCATACAGAATAGCCCTTGTGCCATGGATTCAAGATCAAAGAGTCAACGAAATGCTAAGCTAAGCAGGAGCTAGGGAGCAACCAAACATGAACCAGTCTTAGGTTAGTGAGTGAGTGAAGCCTGGAATTCCTTTCTCTTCATATATATATATATATGGTAGACAACCACCTGTATAGTTAAGAAATTTTGGGTTTGACTCGTATTGGGCATGTTTTTGTGGATATACTTGAGCTTGAGTTCAAATTTTAGCTCCAAAACCAAACCTTAGAATACAATTTAGGAATGTATTGAGCAAAAATTCCAACTAGACTGCCGAACATGAATCCAGCTTGAACCAATGATAGTCTATTCGAGCCGAGTCTAAGTATATCACTTACCTAAAGGTCAGGCTCAATTAACGCACCTATTCTTAACTAGATTTGGTTCGAGAAAGTACAAATGCTTTCCTTGAATATATGTAAGAAGCATCTTCTTAACTTTATTCTTTTGCCTCTTTCTATGAAGGTTTGATCACCAAGACTAAGCAAACAATCAATTTTACCAAGTTTTAGTCAGACAAATAGAACAAATACTTGCCTTGAAATAACGTTTAAGCATATAGAAGTTCTTAGAGTGACCATGTATTGCTATATATAGTTTTCTTGGTTACCATGCTAGAGCACACTGAAGGTTGTGTCAAAGATATGTCCTCAAAGAAGTGAGTTAAACTAATTTATCTAATTTTTTATTCTTTTTTTCATTTCCTTGCCAATAATTTATTACATTATTGCAGCTGCAGACATATTTGAAGCTATTATTGGGAAGACCTTAAACATATATTCAAGGTATGTGGATCTTGTAAGCTTTCATTGTGGACACTTATCCTTTGGATTTCTTTGTCTCTGGCATATTATTGCTATTTTTCTATGTCTTTTCTCTCTACCATCCTTGAACCCTCACTTGAGGGTTAGGAATTGATTACATCCATGCCACAAGGTAAAAGGAAAGTCAACACTTTAATTTCTATTGGAGGACTAATGGCATTGTATCCCTCATATCCTCTAAAAGATAAAATGTACCTCATTGTCTATTTGATGTTTCAGAGGTACAGCAACGTGCCACAAAACCAAGGTGATGTTAGGATTTTTGCCCGTAGAAACATAACAATGGCACTTTGCTTTCAATTGTGCCTGATATCTATACAGAAACATAACAATGGCACTTATGGTTGTTGAGGCATAACTATAAACTTTTAGAAGGCCTCTGCGTCCCCATTTCCAGCCTCTGCTTCCACAGGTGGGGATGGAAGTGTTGCCTGATATCCAATGTTAACATCCCCAAACAAGTGAATCTCCATACTATATCTATAAATATGAAACATTGCCATTAAACTTTTATCCATCTAAAATTACCAATTTTCCATTACCAGTTGGCCCTTCAATATTAATAGGAACACTTACTGCTCTAATTTCTGTCATCATGTCGATGTATGAGTACTCATCTGGGTCGATCATACAAATATTAGAAAAAAAAAACTTTTTAATCTATAATAATTAAGTTCAGAAAGTGGAGCTAGAAGATGGAATAATACATAACAAAATCGCAGTGTACTGATTGATTAGATTTGAGAAGTACTCACACAGCTGGGTTTTGGGGTTTGTAGGTGAAGTTTGGGGTTTGGGGTTTATAGATCTCGGGTTAGGATGGGTTAGTGGTCAAGGGATCTTGGGTTTTGTGTAGGGATTGACAAAAATTTCAGAATCTAGGCCAAATCTAGGATGATTATAAGATGATTAGGGTTAATATTGTTCAACACAAAAAAGACTGAAATATACGAATCTATGGTTAGAATCATACGCACGCCAACTTCGAGTCTAGATGAAATATTGCTATGAGGTTTCACCCAGATCACAG
This sequence comes from Ilex paraguariensis, assembly GCA_963454935.2. Lineage (NCBI taxonomy): Eukaryota > Viridiplantae > Streptophyta > Magnoliopsida > Aquifoliales > Aquifoliaceae > Ilex > Ilex paraguariensis. The sequence goes on along the minus strand of CAUOFW020006877.1, from coordinate 10,407 downwards.
GCATTTGATGAAGAGAAGATGGTTTCTCTCCCCACGCCCCCCTTCTTTGTGTGTCCCTTCATAAGCAGAACTGGTTACGAAAAACTCTACTAACCCTAGTAAACCATTTGGAATGTCTACTTCTTAGAGGTATTATCGTCTTTCCAAATTTTGATTTGACTATTTTTTTAATTAAAGTCAAATTCAAAGTTAAATCGGTCTTTTTGTCATTTCCTTTAACACAGTCAAAAATAAGGGGTCCATGTAATGTAGCAATGACCTTTTTAAATTTATGTCATTTTTGTCCAAGACGGCAATTTAAACTAAATAACAATAGAGGCGATAATGTGTATCACATGTGACTATACTAGAGAGTTATTCTTTGATAACTTAGTGACTACACAAAATTTTAAACCTGAAGGACTAATGTGCCTCTTAATTGTGCACATATGTAAACTACATAACCACGTCCATTAATCAATTTAGATTGACATTTTTCCCATAAGTAAAGTAATTTTTATTTAGTTGAGTAATCATTTATGAACAAATAAGGAAAATGTCATCTCAAATTCAGTGAGCTAAACATCTTTTTTAAATTGGGCCAAGTGACACAAATTAGGCACTTGAAAAATTAAAATGATAAATGAAAAAAACGATAACCAAATTGACACAAAGCATATACTTTAGAGACAATTTTAGAATTTTTAGAGAGACAAAGTGCTTGGAGCATAGTTTACAACTCAAAGTAGATTTATTGTTTATCACCACCCATATTTGCTCGCGGTTGCGTGGTTAGTTTCCGAAAAATAAAAAGTGAAATCAAAAACAGAAAATTGAGAACAATGGCGGTTACCAAACGAAGCCTAAATTGTAACTTTGGACAAGCTTCACTACCTAAGCTAATTCCTGCTAGCAAAAAATCAAACTGCTTATACTTTTACAAAGATCTATGACCTATCTATTTTTTGAACCAACAACTTGCTTAGTATATATGTCTCTTGTCTTGAGAGTTATGGACGTAACTTGGTCTGACAAGCAAGTCTTTGTGTCACTATGTGAGTGAGTGAGTGTGCGCACGCATGCATGGCTCTGTGTGTGTCTTTCTTCATTTGTGCCAGCATTGTCTTTCTTCATTATCTGTATCTAACTCCCCTTAAAATATTCTCTCTCGTAAACTAATGTGTTATGGATAGGCAATTTTTGATATATATATACCACCAATTTGACAAGAAATTAACTTTAAGGCAATCGTTGTTACTTTAGCTTTAATGAATTATGGTTATTATCGGATTGACCCATATATCAGACCCACTTAATAAATGAATCGATAAGGAAGAATTTTAGTATACATAATGTGATTCTGACCCACATGAATGAGACACAGAAAGAAACTCAACATGATCTATTGACAACCCCATTAGAACTAGTAATGTCAAATTAATTTTCTAAAAAAGTTATTATTTTTAACCTAAATGTTTATATTATTATCGAATTCACATTTTCTTCTTCTACCTTAATGCTTTTCACATTAATACTACGTAAATCTCTCTATTCGTGAGAAGATCTCTATACTGAACAAGCAATTCATATTGAGCAATGATGTATACCAAGACTCTTACTATAGTTTGTCAGATAAGTGGATTTTACTGAAAAAATTAATGGAATCTACTTATCTAACAATTTTGATTAATTTGACAAACCAATTTTGGAAAAAATTAAGAATAGCATGGTGGATTCATATAATCCCTAAAATCACGAAAAATCGGTCAATTGGTTCACAATAAAACACACGGTGCACAGACCTTACCTCATGGAAGGTTGAGTAGTTTTTTTCTAATATATTTTTGTACCTATCTTGTGATGGTAAAAGCTGAGAAGATTTTTGTGTTTTTTTTTTTGCCTAAACCACAAGAATGGACAAGAGGGACACAGGGAAAGAAAGTGGAAGCAATTCTCATATAATTGACATAGAAGAACCCTACATTTCACTGGCAAAATCCATGGAGGCGAGCTTAGAAAAGTTGCCTACTTTGTCCTCTAAGCGTTGCATCTACAGGGTTCCCCCCAAACTTCGAAAAATCAATGAAGTAGCCTACACTCCTCTCATAGTCTCAATCGGTCCACTTCACCATGGCAAAGTAGGGTTACAAGCCATGGAAAAACAGAAACGGAGGTACCTACAGAACTTTCTCAGACGAACCCAAAAGGGTTGCTGGATTTTGTTAAAAAAGCAAAGGAGGAGGAGGAAGAAATACGCAATTGTTATGCAGAAACCATCGAATTTACAAGTGACGAATTTGTAGAAATGATTCTTGTTGATGTTGCTTTCATCATTGAAGTCTTGTGGCGTTCTAAGTACATATCCATGGTTGAGAAGAATGATCCTCTATTTAACAATCCATGGATGATATATGATATAATCTGTGACTTAAGGCTACTTGAAAATCAACTTCCGTTTTTTGTTCTCAACGATCTTTATAACATGGCAAACTTCCAGGCATTCCAGCCATCTTTTGTTGATCTGACCCGCGAATACTTCAAGAAAACAGCGGACAAAGGATTCTATCTACCCGAAACTATCTCCTCACATGCGAATCATTTGCTTGATTTCCAAAGAAAGTCTCTCAGACCAACAAAACCACGGCAGCCACCCAACGGAACAGGTGGATTGGACTTCATACCTTGTGCAACAAAGCTTAACGAGGCTGGAGTTATGTTTAAGACGGAAAAAGTTAGCAAGAACTTGTTTGAGGTGAAATTTGTGGAAGGTGTTTTGCAGATCCCCTATTTAGAAATATTTGACCAAACAGAAGGCACACTACGAAATATGGTTGCCTTGGAGCAGTGTCATTATCAGCAAAGCTACATGAGTGACTATGTCACCTTCTTGGATATGCTTATTGACTCTCCCAAGGATGTTGAGTTACTTGCTCGCAGTGGAGTCATCAAGCATTCGCTAGGGAACAACGAAGATGTGTCGAATCTATTTAACAAACTCTCTAAAGAAATTGGCGTAAACTTTAAAGAGTACTATTTTAGTGGAATTCATGAACAACTAAATGAATACTGCAAGATTCCTTTGCACCAATGGAGGGCAACTTTGAAACGCGATTATTGTGGGAATCCATGGGGTGTACTATCTATCATCGTGGCTGCGATTCTTCTAATGCTCACATTCGTACAGACTGTGTGTTCTATCATCACTGTGCTTTGAGAATTGAGAGATGGTTACTTATTTGTAATTTCTATAAAACTACAACACTCATCACATCGTCCTGTTTTATTTGGAAATCCCATTCTAAGCAATGGTTATGGAGGTACTTGTAAATAAAGTTGGCATACCTTCGAACTTATGTCACATATTGTGAATAAAGCAATGTTATTGAGACCTAATTTACTGACCTAATTCACTATAATTTTTAGATTAACTATAGGGTCCATCAAACATTGAAATTTGGTGTTAATCCAATGGTTCTACTGAAACCACATCATTATGTTAACAAATTAGGTCAGATTTTTAGGTTCAAATAGTATTATTCTTGTAAATATGTTGTACAAAGCTTGGAAAATTTAATAATAATTGAATGCAAGTATGAATGATTGGTAACCTTTTAATAATTGGATTTGGGTGTAGGTAAATGCTGAGTTGTAAATACAGGGAACAAATGTGGTCACGTATAAAGGGTAAGCCACTCTCAACTTAGCGCCGTGCCAACCAAATTAAGTCCACGTGACTAGAGAATCAGCAGTGGTCTAATGGTTCCGCAACCCGCGGTTGGATCATTAGGTTGCGGGTTCGAACCTCACCAGCCCTTCTCCAATAAAAATTCAAAAAAATAAAATTTTTGTGACAAAACACACAAACACCGTTAACCAATCAGCGGAATTGATTGAACAAATTGATCTAGTCCCTAATCAGAGGAATTGATTGAACAAGCTGATCTAGTCCCTATTTTCGGTCTGCCGAATTGAATGAGGAGATCGAGTGTTGTCTATGCGTCTGGAGAAGAGAAAGAACTGAAGTGAAGGAGGTCTCGTTGATTTAGGAGCAAATTGCCCCCCAAAATAAGGATTTTAAATTTAAACCAGATTCACTAATTTTCTCTAAAATTGACTGATTTTGTGATTTTTAGACAGTTTCGGTGGACAAGCGGTCTAATTAGTAAATCGAACTGGTTTAGAGTCCAATTTACTAATTCGACCAATTGGTCCGGTCTGATAACACCGATTATAACTCAATTTAGTGAAGTTACACAAAATTGAGGTGGTTTTAAATAGATCATACAATTTATATATATACTTTTTTCTTTTTTTTTGTAAGTCGTAACTTGCCCCATTTATTTGTAACTCAACAACGTTGTAATTAGACGTAGAAATGTGGCAAGCTTTTGTGTGATACCTGTTTCTGTAACAAAGTCTTGCTCAAAATTTTAAGGTATTTTATCTTTCTAACATTTGAACATTTGGTAGAAGTGATCTCTCTTTGCTGTCATTGACTATCACAGTGTTTATTAAACTTCCAACGGTTCTACTTAATTCTATGGATTGACAACATTGAAGGCTTGGGGGCCATCTGATTCTAATTAAGATCATGATTAAAGTTTGTTCAAAATTATTCTTTCAAGGGAATCAGGAGGCTATCATGTCTGCCCTTCATGAAATTGACAGCATTGAAGTAAAAAAAGTAGAGTTTGTGCACAAATGATGAGAGGATTAGTAATAAACTCTAGTGATGCTATGGTTTTGAAGCTTTTGTTCTCACCCAAATTGTGATAGTACCCTAGATCTTGGATAAATTATTTGTATATTTCGTACTAGTGATGATTTTCTCTCTTCTTTTTATCGGAAATATGCATTTGATTTCAAGTAAGTGCACATATGTGTATGCATTTAATAATTCGACAAGAACTAAAAACGAAATTGGCAATAACATTTAACTTCAAATACCAACTTTGTAGTTTATATATGTAAAATAAAGTTTATACACCGTCGTGTAGATCACATGTTAGTCACATGATTCTTTTCGTCTAGGTTAATTATCAGCATTTCAATTTGATGCAATTAAAATAACGTGTAAAATTTTGGACTCAATTGAAAAAAAAAAGGAAGAATTACACTCAGACTCTTTAATATTTGTCACTTAATCACTCAGACCCCCTAATATTTAAAATATTACACACAGACCCCCTGAGATTTGTACGCACATGACACTTAGACATTTGTTGTAAATATATCCGTTAATAAATTACACTTAGACCTCCTAAAGCTTGTGGGTATATAATACTTAGATCTTTTAAATTTAAAATATTGTACTTGGGCCAAAAATACTCTAATCAAATATAAAATATCAAGTATTTTAAATTTTACAATTAAAATTCATATTCTATTTCATCATTTATTAAAATAAAATTAAAAATAAAAATTCAATTTGTAATTAGTATACAATTATATTGTCTATTAGAATTTAATTTAATTGTTTAAACAACCAAATTAGAATACCAAACTATCCCAATTAAATTTAAAAGATATTGTGTTCATTACAGTTTGATTCCTTATTTAATTTTTTAGTTTTGTTCTAATAGACATTATAAATATATACTAACTATGTTTTTTTTTTTAAATAAATTTTTATTTTTGATTTTATTTCAATAAATAACATAATAGAACATAAATTTGAATGTAAAATTCATGTTCTATCATGAATAACTTAGACTCATTGTTTGATTTTTTAGTTTTGTTCCAATAGATAATATAATTGTATATTAATTAAGATTTTTTTAAGAAAAAATTATATTTTTAATTTTAATTTTATTTCAATAAATGATACAATAGAACATGAATTTTGGTTGTAAAATTTAAAATATTTTATATTTGATTGGAATACTTTTGGTTTAAGTATAATATTTTAAACTTAAAAGGTGTAAGTATTATATACCCACAAACTTTAAGGGAGTCTAAGTATATAACGGATATATTTACAACAGGAATTTAAGTGTTACGCGTGTACAAACCTCAAGAGGTCTGTGTATAATATTTCAAATGTCAGAAGATCTGAGTGATTAAGTGACAAATTTCAAAAAGTTTGGGTGTAATTCACCCCAAAAAAAAAAAAAACAAAGCATATGGACCAAAGTGATATATAACATCCCGAAACTTCGGTGGAGCAATGATGCATCTAACCTAAACATGTCGTTGAACTAAAACTAGGATCTAACTAGAACTTGAGAATTGGGTTTTGTCATGTTAAATTTATATAGTGTCTAGTTTTTATCATATCAAAATTAGTTCAATTTATAATTGTACATAGCCGAGCTCTTATCGTGTATCTTCATGTTAGTTTCAACCCACTTATCAAGCAATGTGCAGTGATTTAGCATGATTACAACCCAAACCTGATAACTTTGTGTTAGATTGATGGGTTGCATTAAGAATTGTAGTTCCAAATCTAACTAATTACGCACTGATATCGAATAGTTTACAGCCCTAGGGTGAATTTTACAAAGGTTGTTCTCAAACAATCAAAGGCACCAACGGAGTTAGAAAAATAATTTCTCAACAATCTAACCAAAAAGGGTCCCAATTATTGTAAAGGTAGTTTCAAACTGTGGTGCTCATGCAAACGGTGGTACTTAATTGTTTTCTACTATGATCTAGTACTCAAAATGGTACGAAAAAAATCACTTTAGGTAATTGTTCCAGCACTTGGACCCCAAGTGACATAGTAGCATGGGAGATACTTGACTAATATCAACAATGTTGTGATTGGTGCGTATGATGAACAATCAAAAAAACATAATTAATTACAAGCAATAACATAAGAATTTTACATGTTTCGGCAATTTGCTTACGTCCACGAAAGAATGGCTATCTTGTTTTTATTCCACACCCAAAATAGGGTTATAACTTAGTTTACATCAGTTACAACCCTAATTAGGGCAAATTTCGAAGGCACGTGTGGCTCTCTTAACTCTGACAACTGGTCTATTGTCCTTGAACTTGGTGAGTCTCTCTTTATATTGAATATGAGCCCCTTATTTTAACAAACAAGGATAAAGCTAAGGTATCACAAAAATATCGTCCCAAAATTTAATCTGAATCTTTATTTTTAATTTAGATAATTTGTAACCATTGATTGAAAAAATAATAAAATAAAATAAAAATGGTATATTAGTTCCTAACCGAACCTATCAACAAACCACATAATTAAAATAACATAGAACAAGCTTAAAGGGAGACAAGAATCTTGCTAAAAGCTTTGTAATGGAATGTAGTTGGAGACACTAATGAGAGTGTGGTAACTTTTTGACCAATAATCTTTAGGTAAGCATGCCCATGAGGTCAATGAAGGGAACCCATAAAAGGTATTAGCTTAAAAGCTTGGAATCCTATGTGAACTGTATATTAATTGTTTTTTTTTTTTGTTGGAATATCGATAGTGCGATACAATTTTATTGATTAAAAAATTAAATTACGCTTAGATAAGAGAACATATGTACCTTACACCTCGATACAATCTAATTAGATTAATGGGAGTAAAAATGAAAAAGGCCAAATACATGCATGGTATAAATAATAGTAATAAAATAAAGAATATACTAAACAAGCTGCCTAAAATAAATGAGCTGATAGACGAGCTGAGAGGCAAGCTGAGGGCGTGAGCTGAGAAGAAGAATGAGCTGTGAACATGAGGTTGGAACATTGGCAGCCGAGGGGATAGAAGAACTGAGAGTATGAGCTGGGAGTGTTGGCAGCTGATGGGAAGAATGAGCTGGGAGTATTGGTGAGCTAAGAGACAGAGCCTTGAGCATGAGCTGTGAATTAATTATGTTAAGTAAGCTTATTTAGATTGAAAGTTCATTAAACTAATCATAGATGGTCCCTCCATGATAAGTTTGTTAGATGAGAGCTACAACCAACAAAGAAATACATCATACTATAAAACATTTTCATATATATCAGTGGCAGCTTCAAATAGGTTATAAATTAGTTCCTTTTTCTCAAAAAATATAGAAGAAAGGGTTTATGCGCTAATATCTATCATACACATAAAATAGTAAAGCCATGACAACTGTGAAGCTTTACGCCTTTATGGTATTCTAGCATTCTTTCGCCTTTCAACTCTTATCTGCCTCATTATGCTAGATTTCTTAGCATGCTTTAAAAAATAAACTTAATTTATTTTTAAGAGATATTAGAAACAATTTTTCTTTTTTGATATAATGAAAGGTTTTGGACCCCTGGCTCTTCTCATTGCTTATTTGACATACTAGTACTTAACCAACTGTGCTATAACGCCTTTGGCGTCAGGTCAGCCTTACAATTAAACTGTCTCAACTTGCTGGAGGTCGAATGATCAAGTCGGACATACCCATTTTATGCTTCAATGATAGTTCATAGGATTTATGTTGGAGTAAATAGAAAATAAAAATTGATTGATTTTAGGACACACTGAACTGCAGTTTTATCCCAAATTTGTGGATATGCATCCTGGTTTTGATGTTGTAAGGGCACATCCATGGGACCTATAATGCGAAAAGAACATAATACATTGTCCCGATACTTCTCAAAAGATAATAAATCTAATAGATATTTGTTGAATCTAAATAACACTCAGTTTAGTACCCATAGTAAGAGTTCGAGACGGATAGATTCGGTGGAGACCTAATCTTTGATATTACACAAAGTGATTGCCCTCATGTTCAAAACCATAACCTAAAGATTAGTAAGCCAAATTTTAACCATTGATTTCCATGAGTGTTATTGCACAGGTTTAAGCAAAAGCTCCCAGTGCAGTCCATGAACAAAACATCTTTAAAGTTTGATTTACAGTTGTATGATTGCAGAAAAAACTGCTGAAAATTCCTTGGACCATTCAAAACTTTCCAACAAAAAGCAGGCCCTCGTATTAAAAGTCATAACAATTGGGCAGAGAGAGAGAATCTTTCTGAAAGTTAAAGCAAGTCCATAACACCATTTTTGTAATACCAAAAAGGGAAGGGAAAAGAAGGTTTGGTAATGAAGCCTCATTTATATAGAACACGTAGCACCGAAATAATAATAGACTCTCTCAACAGTCAACACACACTGATATTAGATTGAAAGCAGCAGAAGTACATGGCTGTTTCTAAAATAATGAAAGCTCACAAAATGAAGGATTCTCTATGGCTCTCCCACCATAAAAGAAGATAAATATCCAAACAAAAAACATGGGCAAAAAGCTTCAACTTGGAAAATCATATCAGATGGTCTTTCTTGATTCTCTCTTAGACTGTAGTACCTGAAATTGAAGCCATGCAATTTCATTAAATTTAAAAGCATATATATGTATGAAAAATTATACTCTGACCCCTTAGCTATGACTTTTTTTCTCATATTGTCCCCTCAACTAGCATGTTTTTCATATTATGCCCTCACCTATGTGATTAGTTTTGCATCACCCCAATTATTAACGTTTATTACTTATTTAATGAAAAATTATTTTTTTTTTCCCTGAACTATGTAATTTTTTTCACTTTACCATGACACGTCAGTAATTTTCGTTCAAAAAGATAGTTGGCATTTACGATAGGTACAATGTGAAATAATTCGAGTATTGTAGGGTCTAATGTGAAAACTTCACTAGTTCATGGGGCAAGGTGAAATCGAATCCATAGGGCATATATATATATATATGGCTGAACCATTTAGGAAGCTGACCATGACTTTACCCAAAAAATGGAGAATCCATGGGGATTTAATATGGAGATCTGCTACCAGAGTCCCTTGGTGCATTGCATTTGAAACACTCCATCCTGCTAGCAAAGTTGTGCTCGTTGCACCCTGACCTGTTTTAAATCAAGATTGCAATGCACCAGAAAAATAGATGTGATTAGTAAACTAATCGGTTAAGATTAGAGTATCAAAGTGATATTTTTTAGTGTCATTTATAACTTAATCTAGTGAGATTACAATGAAATGAATTAGAGAAAATTTCAATTTCTTTCGATCATAACTTGAACTTATTGAGTCTTAACTTTACTTCAAATAATTGAATTTACTAAATATTGTTTATTTATAAATTTGGTTACCATACCAAACTCGGCACATAGTTTGGATTGGAGTATGTTTACAGTCAAAGTTTGAAGCATAAACAACCCCCCCCCCCCCCCCAAAATACATATATAAACTTTACCTGGTGCAAATCCAGTCCCCGGACATCCAGCTAGAGCGGCTGCCTCTGCCACCGCCACCGCCAAACCCGAAACCTCTTCCCCGAGACATGTCACCATCATATCCACTAGAGGATTCATCCTTGAAGGCACCACACTTGAAGCAGCTGGAGCGGCTGGCAAAAGTTATGAGTTCCGCAGTTCCCAACATTGCAGTACCAGTCACCGGCCTCACATCAGGCCCTGCAAATCCAAAAGATGAATTTCCCCTTCCACCAAA
>CAUOFW020006876.1:0-22777 GCA_963454935.2 Ilex paraguariensis | reverse complement strand
AATTTAATGAAATAACATACAAGAGAGATTTCTTGAGGCCAGATATAACACGATTTGCCACTGACTTTATCGTTATTGAAAGTTTTATTCGTTATGAATCGGACTTGAAAAAAATGTGCACCATCAATGAATGACGTGAGTTCAACAAAGACAAGAAGAGGAGAAAAACAAGAGATATAGTCTCAAATCTTATTTTAACTGACCAATTTTGGAAGATGGCCGGAGAAGTTCAATTCGTCATAAAGCCTCTTTTAGGGTCTTAAAGATAGTTGATCAAGACAAAAAATTGACTTTATCAATTGTCGATGAGGCAATGGACAGAGCTAAACTAGTCATACAACATTCAGTCAAAAATTGGAGAAAATATTGGGCCGTGATTGACAAAAGATGGGAGACCCAATTACACAGGCACTTGCATGCAACAGGCAAAAGTATTTAAAAATATAAATTTTTCATTGTGTATTAGCTTGTAAAATATTATAATTTTTCACTAACTTACATTAAGTTGTCAAAAACTTCGCAACTTTTTTCTTAAATCCAGTTTTTCAATATTCTAATCAATTTTCCGACCATCCTGAGGTAAGATCTAGTTTAAAAGAGGTTATTAAAAGATTGAAACCAGATTTAAATAAACAAGCAAGGGCAATGAACGAGGTATGACGATTTTTGATAATATTTATTATATTATGTATATGTATTTGTCGCATACGTAATACATTACACAATAAATTATAGATCAAATTATATACTGATAGACATGGCGAGTTTGGGAATGCACTCACTAGGAAAGTTGTACATGCCTCCCTTTCAGGTTTATTATTTAAACTATATGTATTTATTAAAGTATCATTTGTTACTCTTATGGACAAATACTAATATTGTACATTTTTTTTTTGTAGCTGAATGGTGGATCAATTATGGTGAAGAAGCTCCCCATCTATAAAAAATTGCAGTCAAAGTCTTAAGTCAAACATGTTCATCATTTGGGTGTGAAAGAAATTGGAGTACATGGTTGTTGATCCATACAAAACTTCGCAACCGATTGGCAATGAAAAAGCTACATAAATTAGTTTTTGTGCACTACAATACGCGGTTGCGAGTTAAAAATTTGACGTATCAGCGTGAAAACAATGATTTTTAAAATCCAATTGATTTGAACTACATTTTTAATGATGAGGGCATATTAGATGAGTGGATAAGAGAAGAAGAGGAACCAATTTTATCACCTAATAACTTAGGTTGGCTGGATGAAGGTATTCGTGACATTGAAGAAGGTGAAAGTGGACGAGATGTAGTTGATGAAAGTGACACTAATACGACTCCAACATCTAGAAACTATACCACTACCAGAAGATTTGGAAAAGATACGAGGCCAACCAATAAGGGTAAAAAGGCTACGACAATTTTTGTCAGTTCTAGTGATTCTTCTTCTGATGATGATGATGATGATAATGATAATGTTGCTGATACTATAGTGGTGGTGGTGGTGTGGTGGTGGTGGTGTGGTGGTGGTAGTACTGATGATGATGATACTAGTAATCATGGTGGAGATAATGATGAAGGCAACAAGAATGGTGATGGAGAGACTACTGGAGATGGTGGTGATACTTAGCTAGCTAGTGGTATGTCATGGGCACAGGGGCAAGACAATTATTATGCCACACAGGATACAGACCATAGAGATCGACCAGGGGCAATGAAACAACGAAGAAATTTAAACTCTTCCATTGGTGATAATTATTCCAATAGACACCACCATCATTTACTTGGGCAGCAAGATATTAATGATCATATGCAGAGTTTGGGATTGACATCACATGAATGATACATGTCTTATAGACATCATCAAAGTAGTAGTATAGAATCAAGTTATGCACATGGATCATATGGATATTGTATCTCCTTGCAGCTTCTGAAGTCTACTAGTACTAATAATGTTGGGCATTATGACCATCGTTCTACGCATCTTGAGAGATCTAATAGTACTAGTACTAGTGGCTACTATTATCGTGTTCCAAGGAAACATCATGATAGATCTTCTAACATGACATCGGATAGTTTCAACTTTTATAGATATGATTAGTCTCCTGCTAGTAGTGGACGTGAATATCGTGATTTTGGGTACTATCAGCATGGGAACCAACCAATACAACCTCTACAGTCACTACTCTGATTATAGGTCATCTAGCCAATCAACTCAACCAACCTAATCAGACCCGTATTCACACTTGTATTCTTATCCTTATAGTGGATAATATCCTAATTTGTATTATCTTAGAGACAATATAAACGATTTTGCGCCTCATCATCGTTCAATGTGGTAATTATTATGGCTCAATATGTTCCTAAATGCCTACATTGAACATTGATAATGATAATTATTTTCGCTAACTATTTTATGTTTTATTTTAATTATGTTTAATGTGTTTTTGAATATATTATGGACATATGATGCATGAATGATGATATCTATATTTTTTTTATTTTTTTAATTTTTTTAAAGCTTCTATCTTGCATTTTGAGCGTATCGGCCGATACCACGCCACGACCGATGTGTATCTGCATTGTTCGAGTCGCTGACCAATACCGCGAATTTGAATCATGGTCGACTAAGAAGAAACTTTAGCATCTAGGAGATAAAGACCACCATGGGCTCTACCACTGCCAATCATTTTTTTTAATTCTAGTTCTTGAAAGGCACAATGAATAGGAAAGAAAGTCACTGAACAATTCAAGGAGTTTGTAATACCACTAACAAATAATAAATTAGTGAAAAAATTAGGAACATGAAGAATAAATGAGAGGTGTAAAAAAGGTGAACAATTGATTAAACCTTTTCAGAAAATAGAGGATAAAGATCTACCAGACTATGTAAAATATACATGATTCGAAGTCGCAGTATCGGCCATCGACTCGAAGGGTGCTGATACATATCAGTCGCGGCGCAGTATCGGCCGATACGCTCAAAACGCAAGATAGAAGCTCCAAAAAATTCTAAAAATATAAACATCATCATTTATGCATCATATGTCTACAATACATCCAAAAACACATTAAATATAATTAAAATGAAACAAACTTACTACCGAAAATAATTATCATTATCAAAGTTCAATATAGGCATTTAGGAACATATTGAGCCATAATCATTACTACATTGAATGACGATGAGGCTCAAAATCGTCGTTATTGTAATTGTAACATTTAATTTTACATAATTTAAAATAGAACATATATTTTTTATCAAAAAAAAAAAATAGAACTTATATCCATTTATTTATTATTATAAAATATTAATGTATCTAATTATTACATTAAAGTTGTAATTTTTTTGATCATTAAAAAACAATACTAGTAATATTTATTCAATAAATAAGTAATTTAAGTATACCAATAATGTAATTGTAACAATTGCTTATCTGGGAGAATCGAACTCAATTGCCTCCGCCTCTCTGGAGTAATTTAAGTGTAATTATATCTAAAATAATGTAAAATAGCATGTTGGAGCCTTGGATGAGTCGAACCAGTTTTCAGCGGCATGATAATTTGCAACTCTACCCAATTGACCTACTACTTTTATGTTATCTTTAATGACAAATATAAATATATAAACACTCGGTCAAAAAAAAAAAATCTAACACAGCTTTTAATAAGTTTTTTTTTTTAGATCAGATCAGACACAAATCCTAGTTTCCTATTTAGATCAGACGAAGGTTTTGTCTTCTCACTTCTTAGTCACGACAATAGAGAGGGAAAGAGAGGTGCAGACAGAGAGACAACCACGGTCCCTCACCGATAGAGAGAGAACCAACCCCGAAGTTTTGTCTTCTCACTTCTCAGTCCCTCACCGAAGAAGATCGTTACAAGAAAGAATCGAAGAATATATCGTCACACAAAAATAGATGAAGAAGATGCTTCAGGGTTCAATCTATAGGTATGTCAAATCTTTAATATTCTTAGTTTTTATAGGGGTTTGTTGCTTCAGGGTTCATGTGATTTCTGCAATTTTCACACGGGTTCGACTAGTAATGGGTCTGCTTTATTTCTCATCCCTTTTTTTTTTTGGATTTTTGTTTAATTTTCGAAAAAATGGTTTAGTGTTTTTAAACTTTTACAGAGGTGGTTTTGAATTTTTGTTCTATTATCTCAAGTGTGGGGGATTTTTTCACTATCTTGTTCAACTCGGAAAGATTTCGATTCATATCGGCCGAGTTGAACCGAGTTATCACTGACTCCTTTGATTTCTGCCGAGATGTCCGAGATATCGCCAATATATTGTCGATATTTGTTCAATTTTTCATTCTTGCAATTCTCGTACCATTATCGTATCATCAATGGCCGAGTCATATCGGACTCGACCAATACCTTGAACCATGAGAATATAAAAAGAAAAGGTTAAGAGTCATGAAGTCCGTGGCTTTAGAATCTATTAGTCAAGGAGTATATGAGAATTATGTATTAAATACACTAGTAGAAATACCTACATGAACAAAGTTAGAAGAAGAGACGGGATTAAGAATTGTTGTAAAGGAAACATCAAGTCAAACCATCAGACGCCTAAGAGTCTGCATCGCATCTTCAGAGAAATTGAAGGGAATAGATTGAGATGAACCCTCTGAATATTATGTCACATGTGCATGAGATCTTACATTAACACTCAGGCACCACCTTGGCCACGTGTAGGACGTCCAGTAAGCTTCCAACAAAATTTCCTAATATGCTTAGTCTTCCCAAATAGTCACATTTTAAGACATCCTTAGCAATTGTACCACTTGCCTCAATAGACTTGGGCAAGGTTGAACTCAAGTCACGCTAGAGAATAGCAGCCAACACGGACTAATCCTGAGGAGAGCATAAACCATAGCCATCCTTCGACTCTCCTCCTATTGAACATGAGCATATGTGGAACCATAAGGCGGGAACTGGAGAACAACCCAAAATTTGAACCCAAATCTGAGCATACTCAAGATTAAGGCCAACAAAAAAAGCATACACTCGTTCATTCTCCATCATCTGTTGAAATTTAATAGCATCATTTGTACAATCAACTTGAAAACTTTGATTGTAGTCGAGCTCCTGTAATAAAGTAGTCAACTCTGCATAATACACTTCAAGAGTTTTATCCTTTTGATTAGTCTCCTGAACTTTCTTTTGTAGGTCGAATGCTTTAGCATCATTGTTCCTCTGAGAATGTATGAGCCACAACAATCAAAATCTTATGAGCTGTATCAAGTAGAAAAAAACCTTGACTAATAAAAGTTTGCATTGAATTAAGCAACCAAGACATTATTAAGGCATTTTTAGATGTCCACTGCTTCAAGGTGGACCAGACTCTGTAGGCTTCTTAGTCTCCCTAGTTAAATACCCATCCAATGATATTTCTGGGACAGATAGCAAACAAGTCCGTTCCCATCCAGTTTCTCTAGGCTAATTTGGAGAGAGGGATCATTTGCTAGAGTACCCAAACGATTGAATCCACTGCCACAAGTAATTTCCTCTGGTACTAGTAAAGGAGGTAGTAGCTTCTGACATATTTACCCAATATGATTAACACAAAGATAGTAATTAATCCCAAGAAATCACAAAAAACCCCTGTGTAGCCAAAAAAAAATA
This sequence comes from Ilex paraguariensis, assembly GCA_963454935.2. NCBI lineage: Eukaryota > Viridiplantae > Streptophyta > Magnoliopsida > Aquifoliales > Aquifoliaceae > Ilex > Ilex paraguariensis. The sequence goes on along the minus strand of CAUOFW020006876.1, from coordinate 17,164 downwards.
AAAAACCAATCACTGGACAGAAGAGCCTAGAGGTGCTAATACTCCGAATGTGCAAAACACTTTCACAAATCCAACCAAAGAGCAAAAAAAAAAGCTATAAGCATTCAAGAATAGCCCTAATTGCACCTTTTTGAGTGGGATTGACCAAAAACTAGGTGGCTGAGTGCATTGTTGGAGCAAACATAGTGTCAAACAAAAAATCTTAAAATACATTCAAAAAGTCAATCAGATGACTTTGAAAAAATTCACAAAAATTACTATAATAGTTGGGAGACAAATTCGAGTCTATTGATGTGTGTTTCAAAAAATTCTAACAGTCTTGGTGCTGACATCAACTTGACAGTGAGTTATGTCAGCCACCAGTGGTTGCGACTGATACTTTCCGATGAGTTTCCAAACACTTTGAGGTGTATTGATTGATGCTCCAATACCAAGTTAGATTATTACGGCGTTACGATTTGAAGAAAAGAGAATTAAGAAAAGAGAGTAATGTATTAAGTTACGCCACTACACTCAACATATATATAGTTACAAAGTTCAAAGTACTAAAATAGCCTTAATCTAAGTAATCTAGCATAGTTATCAAATCAAGATACATATCGGAAATTGAAATGTTAGATTTGAGAATCGAAAATCGTATCAAATCAGGAACAGTAAGATTCGACAAAAAATTTGAACAATGATAAAAAAAAATATGTAGTATATTGAACATTATTTTATTTTAAAAATAATCAATTGACGGTATTGACATGATCATGTCATCTAAATGAAAAGATACTAGACTTTATAAATCTTTATAAAGTTATACTCGAGTTTGTACCTCTGTTACTTCATTCTTAATACATGATAAATCATATATCCAAAATGGTCACGAAGAAAAATGCCTACTTTTTAACCAACAAATAGCGCTATTGTTTTCCTACCAATGAAGTTAAACTAAAAGGGCAAAAGTCCACACTGATTCGAACATGTAAACTTAGAAATTCACTTTCCACATTCGATTGAAAAATAAATTTTGGATTAAAAAAATAAAGCATTTATCGAAAAAGAAGAAGAATTAGAGTATTTTAGGGTTTGTTAGCTATTTTTTAAGAAGAAGAAAAAACATACCACAAGTGAAGGAGACGTCGTCTCTGTGTGAAGTTCACATATGCTTGAACAGTCGCTTGAGAGGTAGAGATGCAAAAAATAGACAAAAACATATATGAGTTTCATATTTGAAGGTGGGCATCTTTTGGCAAAGCGACGTCATTTTATTAGAAATGGGGATAAAAATAATAATAAAACGAATCATATGATTCTTTCAATTCAAATCAAATTGAAGGATTCTTGTGAATCTCGACCAAAAACGATTATATAATAAAATACAAATCGAGTAGGGACTAAATTGAATCAAATCATACGAATTAAATCACAAATCGTACGATTTTGAAAGCAATGTTTTGTAGTCTCTTTCTTCGTACTCTTTTTCTTCTCCAGCATCTTATCTTCTTATTTTCATAGTTTTTTATTTCTACTTCTTTTTCTTCTTCGTACTTTTCTTCTTCTCAGTCATCAAGTCTTCTTCCTCTTCGTAGTCTTCATAGTTTTCTTCTTCTTTTTCTTTGTAGTCTTCTTCTTCTTCTTCTTCTTCTTCTTTATAGTGTTCTTTTTTTGTAGTCACCTTATTCTTGTTCTTCATAATTGACTTATTCACATTCATCTTTTTCTTCTTCTTTGTCGTTGTCATATTCTTCTTCTTCTTAGTGTTCTTTCATCGTAGTCTTTTTTTTCATTTTCATAGTTGTCATCTTCATCTTATTCCTTGTAATCTTCTTTTTCTTCAAAATCTTCAAAGTCTTCTTTTTCTTCGTCTTGGTTGTCTTCTTCTTCCTCTTCATAATCTTCCTTCTTTTTTTTTCTTTCTCGTAATCTTCGTAGAAATAGTATTTTTCTTCTTTTTGTAGTATTTTTTTCATAGTTTTCGTAGTTCTTCTTCTTCTTTGGAGTTTTCTTTTATATTTTAAATTCTTTTTTTTGGTATTCTTCTTTGCAGTCGTTTTAAATCTTCCTTTTCTTCTTGTTCCTCTTCAAAGCCTTTTTCTTCGTAATCTTACTCTCTTCTTCATACTCTTCGTAGTAGTAGTGTTATTGTTGTCACTCTTCGTCTGCTTCTTTTTCACAATCTTCCTCTTCGTAACCATCTTCTTCTTTGTATTGTTCTTGTTCTTTTATTTCATAACCTTTTCTTTTTTCTTATTTTCTTCTTTGCAGTTTTCTTATTCGTATTCTTCTTCTTCGCAGTCTTCTTTTGCTTTGTATTCTTCTTCTTCTTCAGCTTCGAGTCTTCTATTTCTACTTACTTTTTTTTATTCTTCATTGTAGTCTTTTTCTTCGTACTTTCTTGTTCTCGATCATCAGGTTTTTTTTTTTGTAGTCTTCTTATTCTTCTTCATTGGAGTCTTTTTCACAATCTTCTTCATAATCTTCCTCTTCGTAGCCATCTTCTTTGAAGTGTTCTTGTTCTTCTATTTCACAACCTTTTTTTTTTTATTTGTAGTCTTCTTCTTTGCAATTTTCTTATTCGTATTCTTCTTCTTCGCAGTCTTCTTTTGCTTTGTACTCTTCTTCTTCTTCAACTTCAAGTCTTCTTATTTTCGCAGTCTTCTATTTCTACTACTTTTTTTTATTCTTCGTTGTAGTCTTTTTCTTCGTATTTCTTGTTCTCAATCATCAAGTCTTTTTTTTGTAGTCTTCTTATTCTTCTTCATTGGAGTCTTTTTCACAATCTTCTTCATAATCTTCCTCTTCGTAGCCTTCTTCTTCTTTGTAGTGTTCTTGTTCTTCTATTTCATAACCTTTTTCTTTTTTCTTATTTGTAATCTTCTTCTTTGCAGTTTTCTTATTCGTATTCTTCTTCTTCGCAGTCTTCTTTTGCTTTGTACACTTCTTCTTCAGCTTCAAGTCTTCTTATTTTCGCAGTCTTCTATTTCTACTACTTTTTTTATTCTTCTTTGTAGTTTTTTTCTTTGAACTTTCTTGTTCTCGATCATCAAGTCTTTTTTTGTAGTCTTCTTATTCTTCTTCATTGGAGTCTTTTCTTCTTCGTCATTTCCGTATTATTCTTCTTCTTCATCATCATCATACTTTTTTAGTCTTCTTACTCTTTCTACTCCTTATTCACATTCATCGTTTTCTTTTTCTTCTTATTCTTCTTTTTGTCCTTGTCGTAGTCTTCTTCATAGTCATATTCTTTTTCTTCCTCTTAGTATTTTTTTTCTCGTAGTCTTTTTCTACTTCTTCATAGTCATCACCTTCATCTTCTTCCTTGCAATCTTCCTTTTGTTCCAAGTGTTCATAATGTTATTCTTCTCCTTCGTAGTCTTCTTTTTCGTCACATTCTCTATAATCTTCTTTTTATTCACTGTCGTAGTCTTCTTCCTCTTCCTCTTCCTCTTCCTCTTCCTCTTCCTCTTCTTTGTAGTATTTGCAGTCTTCCTTCTTTTTTCTTGTACTTCATCGCAATCTTTGTAGTCGTCTTCGTAGTTTTCGTAGTTATTCTTTTTTGGAGTCTTTCTTTTTTTTCTAAGTCGTCCTTTTTTTGGTATTTTTCTTCTTCGTATTTTTTTTCTTTGTAGCCTTTTTCATAGTCTTTACTTTATTATTCTTTTTCTTCATCGTCTTCTTTTTTTCGTACTCTTCGGAATAATAAATACTAATAGTAATAGTGGTGATGTTATTGTTGTTCTTCATCTTCGTAGTCTACGTCTTCATAGCCTCCTTCTTCTTTAAAGTGTTCTTGCTCTTCTTTTTTGTAATATTCTTGTCTTTCTTCTTTGTAGTTTTGTTACTCGAATTCTTTTTTCTTCTTCTTCGCAATTTTCGATTTCAACTTTTTTTTATTTTTCTCTGTAGCATAGTTATCAAATTAAGATTCATATCGGGAATCAAAATGATAGATTTGAGAACCAAGAAAAGTATCAAATCGAAAACCGTAAGATTCAACACAAAATTCAAACAATGATTAAAAAAATATGTACAAATTTAAAATAGGTAAGATATTAAATATTGAATGTTATTGTATTTTAAAAATAATCAATAAATGGTATTGACATGATCACATCGTCTAAGTAGAAATATGCTAGCTTTTATAAATCTTTATAAAGCTACACTCGAATTTGTACCTTTGTTACTTCTTTCTTAATACATAATAATCATTCCCTCAAAATAGTCACGATGAAAGATACATAATTTTTAACCAAAAATAGTTGTTGTCCATTCCTACCAATGAAGTTAAACTAAAAGGAAAAACACATATTAATTCAAACATGTAAACTTAGAAAATTACTTCCCACATTCGATTGAAAGATAAATTTTGAATGAAAAATAAAAAACAGTGCATTTATTGGGGAAAAAAATAAGTAGGATACGTTAGGGTTTGGTAGCTGTTGTTGAAGAAGAAGCAAACCACGCGTGATGGAGACTTCGACTTTGTGTGATGTTCACAGATGCTTGAATAGTCGCTTGAGAGGCAGAGACGCGAAAAATTAATATACAGAGATGCGAGTTTTATATTAGGGGGTGGGCCTCTTTTAGTAAAACGACATCATTTTACTAGAAATAAGATTAAAAAATGAAAAAAATAAATCGTACAATTCCTTTGATTCGAATCAAATCGTACTAAATTCTTGCGATTCTTGGCCAAAAACGATTCTATAGTAAGATACGAATCGAATAGAAACTAAATCGTACAAATCGATTTGCAAATCGTACGACTTTGATGACAATGCTTCGTAGCCTTTTTCTCCGTACTCTTCTTCTCCGACATCTTGTTTTTACAGTCTTCTATTTCTACTTCTTTTTCTTCTTCGTATTCTTCTTCTTCTGCTCAGTCATCAAGTCTTCTTTTTTCGTAGTCTTCTTATCCTTCATCATTGGCGTCTTTTCTTCTTCGTCGTTTTCGTCTTATTCTTCGTCTTTGCAATCTTCGAAATTTTCTTCTTTTTCTTCGTAGTCTTCTTCTCCATGGTCTTCTTTTCTTATTCATAGTGTTCTTTCTTGTATTCTTGTTCTTGTTCTTCATAGTCTTCTAATTCACATTCATCTTCTTCATTTTCTTTGTCGCTGTCATAGTCTTCTTCATAGTCGTATTCTTCTTCTCTCTCTCTTCCTAGTGTTTTTTCCTCAGTCTTTTTCTTCTTCTTCATAGTTGTTATCTTCATCTTCTTCCTTGTAATCTTCCTTTTCTTCAAAGCCTTCGTAGTGTTCTTGTTCTCCTTCGTAGTCTTTTTTTCTTCGCCTTCATTATCTTCTTCTTCCTCCTCTTCATAATCTTCTTCTTCCTCCTCTTCATAATCTTCTTCTTCATAGTATTTACAGTCTTCCTTCTTTTTCTTATTCTTCCTCGTAATCTTCGTAGTCGTCTTCTTCTTAATAGTAGTACTAGTTTTATTTTTTTTGTAGTTTTCATAATTATTTCTTCTTCTAAGGAGTTTTTTTCTTCTTCTTTGAAGTCTTTTTCATAGTTCTCATTTCCTTCTTATTGTTCTTCTTCACAGTCTTTTTCTTCGTAGTCTTACTCTCTTCTTGGTACTCTTCGTAGTAGTTGTAATGTTATTGTTTTCGTTATTCGTCTGCTTCTTTTTCACAATCTTCTTCTGTGTAATCTTCATCTTCGTATCCTTCTTCTTCTTTGTAGTGTTCTTGTTCCTCTTTTTCTTATTCGTAGTCTTTTTCTTTGTAGTTTTCTAATTCGTATTCTTCTTTCTTCTTTTCGACGTACTCTTCTTTTTCTCCAACATCGAGTATTCTTGTTTTTGTAGTCTTCTATTTTTACTTCTTCTCTATCATCAAATCTTTTTTTCGTAGTCTTCTTATTCTTCATTGGCGTCTTTGCTTCTTCATTGGTGTCTATTCTTCTTCGTCATTGTCATTTTATTATTATTCTTCTTCTTCTTTTTCTTCTTCATAATTTTCTTCTTTTTCTTCATAGTCATCCTCTTCGTGGTCTTCTTTTCTTCTTCTTCATAGTTTTCTTCGTATTCTTCCTCTTCTTTTTCTTTGTACTCTTTATTTTCTTTGAAGTCTTTGTGGTCTTCTTTTTCTTCTTGTTCTTTATAATCTTCTTTTTTCTTCGCCTTCATAGTCTTCTTCGTCTTTCTCTTTGTAGTATTTGCAATATTCCTCCTCCTTTTTTCTTGTTCTTCATCGTAATTTTTGTAGTCGTCTTCGTAGTTTTTCATAGTTTTCGTAGTTCTTCTTTGCAGTCTTCTTTTTTTTCAAAATCATCTGTAAGACTATGAAGAAAAAGAAGAAGATGACGAAGAAAAAGACCCTGAAAAGAATTATAAGTAGAAAATGAAGACTGAAAAAGACTACAAAGAAGAAGAAAAATACCAAAAGACTATGAAGAAAAAGAAGAAGATGACGAAGAAAAAGACCCTGAAAAGAATAATAAGTAGAAAATGAAGACTATGAAAAAGACTACAAAGAAGACGACTTTGAAATAAAAAAAAAGACTTCAAAGAAGAACTACGAAAACTATGAAAATAGTAGTAATAGTAGTAGTAGTGTTGTTATTGTTCTTCTTCTTCGTAATCTTCATTTTCGTGGCCTCCTTCTTTGTAGTGTTCTTGTTCTTTTTTCGTAATCTTCTTGTTTCTTCTTTGTAGTCTTCTTCTTTATAGTTTATTTACTCGTATTCTTATTTCCTCTTCTTCACAGTCTTCTATTTCTACTTTTTATTATTCTTCGTAGTTCGTAGTCTTTTTATTCGTACTCTTCTTCTCGGGCATCGAGTCTTCTTGTTTTCACTGTCTTCTATTTCTACTTCTTCTTTGTCTTCTTCTCAGTCATCCGGTCTTCTTTTTTCATAATCTTCTTATTCTTCTTCTTTGGCGTCTTTTTTCTTTGTCGTCATCATCTTATTTTTCTTTTTTGCAATCTTCATAGTTTACTTCGCAGTTATCCTCTTCATGGTCTTCTTTTCTTATTCACCTTCTTCTTCTAAGTATTCTTTTTTATATTCTTATTCTTGTTCTTCATAATCATCTTATTCATTCTTCTTCTTCTTTGTTGTTGTCATAGTCTTCTTCAAGGTCGTATGCTTCTTCTTCTTCTTCTAAGTGGTTTTTCCTCGTATTTTTTTTCTTCTCCATAGTTGTCATCTTCATCTTCTTCCATGTAGTCTTCCTTTTCTTTGAAGTTTCGGTAGTGTTCTTGTTCTCCTTCGTGGCCTTCTTTTTCTTCGCCTTCGTTGTCTTCTTCTTCTTTTTTTTTAGTATTTGCAGTCGTCTTCTTCTTTTTCTTGTTATTCCTCGTAATTTTCATAGTCGTTGTCTTCTGCTTAGTAGTGCTAGTATTCTTCTTTTTCGTAATATTTTTTTTGTAGTTTCCGTAGTTCTTTGGAGCCTTCTTTTATTTTTCAAAGTCTTCTTCCTTTTGGTATTCTTCCTATTCGCATTTTTCTACTTCTTTGTAGTCCTTTCCATAATCTTTATTTTCTTCTTATTGTTCTTCTTCACAATATTTTTTTCGTAGTCTTAACTTTTTCTTCACACTCTTCGTAGTAGTAATAGTGTTGTTATTGTCGTCGTTCTTCGTCTGCTTTTTTTTCACAATCTTGTTATTCGTAATCTTCCTCTTCGTAGTCTTCTTCTTTGTAATGTTCTTGTTCTTCTTTTCCGTAAGCTTCTTTTTCTTTTCGTAGTCTTCTTCTTTGTAGTTTTCTTATTTGCATTCTTCTTTCTTTTTCTTTGCAATATTCTTTTTCTTCAGCATCGAGTCTTCTTGTTTTTGCAGTCTTCTATTTCTACTTCTTCTTTGCAGTCTTTTTCTTCGTATTTTCTTCGTCTTTATCATCAAGTCTTCTTTTCTCCTAGTCTTCTTATTCTTCTTCATTGGCATTTTTTCTTCTTCGTCATTGTCGTCTTATTCTTCTTCTTCTTCTTTCTTCTTCTTCTTCTTCTTCTTCTTCTTTTATAATTATCTTCTTTTTCTTCGTAGTCTTGCTGTTTGTGATCTTCTTTTCTTTTTCGTCATCGTCATCTTCTTCTTCTTGTTAGTGTTCTTTTTTGTAGTCTTTTTATTCACGTTCATCATCTTCTTCTTTTTCTTTGTCTTTGTCGTTGTCATAGTCTTCTTCATATTCATATTCTTTTTCTTCTTCTTAGTCTTCTTCATTGTCATATTCATCTTCTTTGACGATGACAAATGATAGAGAAGAAGAATAAGAAGGCAATGAAAAAGAAGCCTACAAATAGGAAAAAGAAGAACAACACCACCACCACTACAAAGAAGAAGATGAAGAATAACAACACTATGAAGAAGAGAAGAAGACTATGAAAAACAATTGCAAAGAAGATGACGGTGAAAAAGACGATGGCTACAAATGAAAAGAAGAAATATACGGAGTAGACTACAAAAAATAAAAATACGAAGAAACAGTAGACTACAAAGAAGACTACGAAGAAGTAAACTACGAAAAAAAGATTGAAGAAGAAGTAGAAAGAGAAGAAAACTACAACAAAAAAAAGGGAAGGAGGAAGAAACTACAAACACTTAAAGGACATTCCCCACACCCACATAACAAACCTGCATACTCTTACAAGTGAAAGCATGAAGCAGAACAAGCCCTGAACTTTGTATCACAACCTCGAACTTACCATGTGTTCAGATAGCTATAGGATAGAATGTCCTGAATATAGATAGTAATCTACTTTCGATTTGTGGAAAGTGAGCACTTAAACCAGATTTTTACTTTCGATTTGGGCAAATGAAACAAAATAGATCAACATATACACGAAAGAGAATTCACAAGCAGAGGCAACTGAAGCTAAAGGAACGTAACACTCAACAAAACTTAAATAGAGGAACATAGCTATATGAAATTAAAATGGTTTTCCTACCCCAAAAAAAAAATTGCCTATATGAAATGTGACAGATAATGATTATGATAACACCTGACATAGCCAATAAGGACACACATTCTGTCATGGCTGGCTCAACATGGATACACAAAAATCTGAAGCATCCCTGGCCATACCATAAGCCAATAGAGGTGAAATATCTAAAGTTTGCAATGCATTATAGTCATCCGACCCAATAAAAAACAATAACACAACTTATCAATCAAAAAAGGGATTATGATTCTGCGCAAACAAGAAGTTAAGAAAGAACTTACTATAGGGTTTTGCAACAATAGCTTGTTAGCAACTAAATGATGAAAATGGCATTTTACCTTAGAATGAAAAGGATTAACAGTTGACAAAATATGGTACCTGATATTATGCTGGACTGTATTGCTACTGTAGACCTTGGAGACACCGTAAAGTGGGAGTTTGTAAACCTAATAATCGAATTATGTTACAAAATGATGAATTATTTACTCCCAAGTTAATGGTGGCCAATTGACTCAACAGAACATCAAGTCAGGTTGTGTGGAGGAAGTTGGCTATCTGGATTACACATATCTACACCTGATAAGAGAAAGAGGGATAAAATTAATAAAAACTCAGAGAGAAATGATTTCTACAGCATAACCAAGATAAAAAAGAGAGAACTTGCCTTTTTTCAATTTGTGAGTGATGGAATGTCTCCATCACCTTTGAGAATAAGGTTCTTCAAAGCAATTCCTAGCTGCAGCTGGGGACCAAAAGATATGTATAAGAATAGGAACGTGTTGTTTATTCTGATTAAGAGAACTTTCAAGGGAGAGTAGCAATTCATGTGAAGCTTCCATGTGAAAATTCTGCTTAGGATTCTACTTGGGAATTGTCACAACAAAGTTTGTATGTGTTCCCCTTTTTTCCCTTTTACCTCCCATCTGCTTTTTTGCTTCCCTGTCAACTTTTTCTATGATACCAGCGCAGTCAATTAATCAATCTGTGGACCGTAAAGAGAATAGAAGGGGAGAAGAGAAAGATGGGGGAGTTAACAGCTTGAAAAAAGAAACAATAGGCTTGAAAAAATAGCATTAAGGGCCAACGAATATAATGAGTTCATCAAATTTTATATTATTGATTCCATCTACATTTTCAAACTCAAGAACTGTGTTATGATTAAGCATGAAGATAGCATATTCTAACAGATAAAAGAAAATCATCACCACATTGCCCAACAGACATTTGGCCAGTGAAAAAAATTAATTATAAGCAATAGGGTATGAAACAATAAAACTTGCACATATGAGATTAGAGACAATTGACGAGAGATAAATATCACCGCCATAGTAGATTCAATCGTCAATAGAACCATGGATTAAGACAAAGGAACACGATGGTTGTGCATATGCAAATAAAGGAACAGGAAGATATAGGGTTGAATAGCTTCTCTGCTATGAGCTGTAACAAGATGAACCCTTTCATCTACTAATGAAATTGGTGATCTACCCAAGGCGAGCCTTGATTGCAGTCGAAATACCCAATAGTTTCAAATTTTCAAGTTTTAGTGATGCTTTATTCATTGGCAAGGATGGTGGCCAGACTTTTTGGTTTCTTTGGTAACTGTCAAAAGTGGGTGAAAGTAAAGTAAAGAGAAAGAACCTGTTAAAAAAAAGTAAAGAGAAACAATCAGACAATGGTTTTTCATCTTTCTGTCTCTAAAATCTGATTTGTTATGGGTTGTTTGTGTTCTTAACCCTTAAGCACAACCACTTTGGGGAAGAGGAGGTCGCCATCAACCGTGGTCCTGTTTGGGTGTGTAGAGGTTGTGGGCAGGGGTGGGTGGGTAACACGGTGGTTGGGGTTGTTGGGTAGATGGTGGATGGGAGAAAAGCAGAGAGAAGATGGAGAGAAAAACATACTTGGAATCGATGGGTGGCTCTCGGTAGCGTTCGGCGGCTGTCAATTTATGGTGGTGTGCTGCTGTGAGTGAGGGTGAAGAGGAAGGTGATGAGGGAGTGATGGAGAGTGGTGAGGGATGAAATAAAAGAGAGAAGGGCCAGTGAGACAGGAAAGCAGAGGAAAAGAGGGGTGGGTGAGTGGAGAGAGAGAGACACTGGTTTAGAAAGAAAAGGATACCGGGGGCCGTGAGTGTGGCCGAGAGAGAGAGTAAATTAACGTTCTAGTCGGCGTGAGATAGAGATAGGAAATTAACGTTCTAATTTGGAAAGTAGACACGCGGGAGAGAATGAGAACATCTTTGAGACGTTGACAGAAGAAGATTAGGAAACTTATGGATGTTAGGGTTAATTAGGATAAGCAAGATAAAAAGTTTTTATGTGGGAAAAAAATTTAAGTGGTGCTTTTGGTTAATACATTGAGTTATAATTATTTATTGAATTAATTCTTTATTTATCTTGCAACAATCTGAACTATACTATATTTTATTAATTTAAATGCTAACTAATTCACATTTAATTTTGATTAAAAAAATCTCTAAAATTTTTATCTAATATTATACTCAAATTCATACTAAATCACTAGAGAATTGTAGTGCTTGCATAATAATTCTATGACTATAAATATTTCAGAGTTAAGTAGTAAAAAATATAAGTTTCATCTTTTTAACGTCTTAAAAAATTATATTCTAACTTTATCATGCATGTTAAAATAAAATTAGCCCTTAACATGATAAATAAATATTGTTCGTACAACTCTAATGTCATTTATACAATTGATCTTAAGGCATACTAATAAGAGGAAAAACATTGTAATGCTTTTTTAATGTTCAAATTATAATTATGGAGAAAATCCTAATCCCATGCTTAACTCCTTAATGTCACAAAAGGCCATGCTGCAACGTTTGCTTTTTTGGTTAAAGGAGGATGTTATATTGCAATTGTTTATTACAGATGCAATTAGATTTGTACGAATGTGTATAATTGATTTGTGTTTGAATTGAAGAATAGGGCTTCGATGATGGGATTAGTGGTCAGAGGGGGGCTAAGACCATGGTAATGACTTCATTGATGCACGATGATCATTGTTGAATTTAAGGTTTGATTTTTGTGAATTTAATTTGTTTGTTTGAATGAAATTTGCCAAGTATGTTTAATTTGAATGAGAATAGAGTATTTAATTAATTTTCTCTAACTGTTCAAATTTTTTGTAATAAAATCATTACCACTTGAGTAGTAAACACCAATCTCAAAATTCTTGGTGCCCAAAGAAATTTTTAAATGGACCAAATAATACTTTTGTCAAAGTGCCGAACAAAGTATTCGAGAACTATATTTTTGTAGTGTAGCTTCTTTAAAGCAATGCAGAGCATCCTTGTGACAAGTTAGTTGCTACCGATCACAGGTTAGATTGTTCTTAAATTTTGTCATTTGTTTGTGATAGAATTCTGTAATTCATGGTGCCTCTCTAAATGTACTATAACTAGTCATTTATTCCATGTTGTTTTTAATTTTTTTATGCCAAGTAACTTTCGTGTTAGATTTTATGCGTTTTATATATACTAGCAATGCACCACGTGTGTTATACATGAATAGTTTTTATACATAAAAATTAATATAATATATTTGTATATGTGTATATGAATTAAATATTATCTCAAATTTATCAGACTTAATTTTTCATTACTCATATTCTATTATAGGATTATAAAAACTTAGTATATTTATAAAATTCGTTATTCTAACTATAAGAAAAAAGCTAAAAACAAAAAATAGTTAAAGTTATATATATATATTTAGAATCTTGTGATTGAGAGTGATTTTTCAGTAATGTTTGAGAAAATAATTTTTTTTAAATTCATTAGATTAGGATTTAACTTACAATTCCTTGAATAAAATAAAAGTAATTGTCAATATACTACTTAATTATATTGAAACTTTACTGTAATTAAGGATTAATTAGATAAATTAGAATAAGATTTAATATAATACTCTATAATGTATATTTTAAAACATATCAACATTTTTAAAAATTAAAGTTTTTCTTAAAAATAAATTACAAACTAATTTCACATAAAATCTTAATACAATTTAAAAAGTTTATTGTAAACTAGAAACTTTATATTGATGTAGCATAAAATAATTTTTAAAAATTATATATATAATTATTTTTTATCTTAGAAATAAAATGGTTAAACTTTTTAAATAAAAAAATTAACATATATGCGAATATTTATATTTTTCCATATGAGAAGAGTAATATTAGATTGATGAAGATTTTTAAACACTTTATTGACAATATAATGATGCATATTTTTAAAGATGATATAGTCAATAAAAATTTTTCATCAAAATTGATATTTTATATAAAGAGAATAGATAATTAAAAGAGAAATTAAAAGTAACTGAGAGATTTAAATACATAAGGAGATAATAGATAATTTAAATATTTAATTGTGAAAGGATCGAGTGGTCTTTATAATTTTTTTATAAAGATAAAATAGAGAATTAAATTTTTTTCATATTAAAATATTTTTATTAATAGTATAAATGATAACCAACTGTTTGTTATGATATTATACTTAAAATAACTCAAACTATTTGGATTTTGGACGTTTTTGAGATCTTCTGTGATTTTAATATTGTGATCAACTTGCCTTTGACCTAATTTAATGCAAAGATTTGCCAATCCACTTTTTCTCATTTCTCTTCATCTCAGTTTTCAATTTCTCTGCAGTATTCTTCTTTAGTCAGAATTTCTTAAGATAGGTCAGATATATAATATAAATTTAGAATTTGTGTCTTATAAATTTTTCTTTGCAATATTGTTAGATTAATCATTTGCCAATGCAAAAATAAAAAAATAAAAACAAAAATCATTTCCCAATATATATATATATATTTGCAAGCTCAACTGTTCGTTAAACTCAAATCAATATTGTCTAGAGGACACAATCGACTTGCGTTTGTTATAGGAGCGCTCTCTCTGTCTCTCTATATCGTATCAGTGATCTCTTCATGGATTCGATACCCTCCGAAACTCTAGCTTCTCAAGCCCCAACCAATGCTCCACCTGAACTTGAGCCTGATAGTCTTTTATTTTCCTCCTCAGAAACCCTAGCTTACTCTTCTCAAACACCACTTCCGTCTTCATCTCCGCCTCCGCCTCCTCCTCCACCACAAACCCTAGCTTCTGACGATCCGAACCCGAATACTGTACCCGAACCCCAAATACAAAACTCGAATCAACCTCCCCGGGATCATAGCAATGGCGGTGTTTACGTCACCCAGACTAGCGCAGAAAAGGATAATTCGGCGTCGAAGAGGGCACAACGAGTAGCCGACGGCGGCGGCGCAGCCGGTGGGACCCTCTCCCGGACTCTGAGGCGGAGAATGGCGACACGAATAATGGGCCGAAGAAGCGTAAGTCCCGATGGGCAGACGATGAGCCCCAACCAGCCTTTCAGCTGCCAGATTTTATGAAAGACTTCATTGGTATGGACATTGACCCCGAAATTCAAGCTTTGAATGCTAGACTTCTTGAAATTAGTCGTATGTTGCAATCGAACTTGCCTTTAGATGATCGTCCCGAGGGCGCTAGATCGCCATCACCCGAACCTATATATGATAACTTGGGAATTCGAGTGAACACTAGAGAGTATAGAGCCAGAGAACGACTTAATAGAGAAAGACAGGAGATAATTTCGCAGATAATTAAACGAAATCCGGCATTTAAGCCACCCGCGGATTATAGGCCACCAAAGCTTCAAAAGAAGTTATATATACCAATGAAAGAATACCCAGGTTACAATTTTATTGGATTGATAATTGGGCCGAGGGGGAACACGCAAAAGAGGATGGAAAAGGAAACGGGTGCCAAGATTGTGATTCGGGGTAAGGGGTCAATTAAAGAAGGTAGGATAGGGCAGAAAAAGGATTTGAAGTTTGATCCGGGAGAAAATGAGGATTTGCATGTGTTGGTGGAAGCAGAGACGCAGGAGGCGCTTGATGCTGCTGCAGGGATGGTGGAGAAGCTTTTGCAGCCGGTGGATGAAGGGTTGAATGAGCACAAGAGGCAGCAGCTCAGGGAATTGGCTGCTCTGAATGGGACAATAAAGGAGGATGAGTATTGTAGGTTGTGTGGTGAGCAAGGGCATCGGCAGTTTGCATGTCCTGCTCGGATGTCAACATTCAAGAGTGATGTGCTGTGTAAGATTTGTGGAGACGGTGGGCATCCGACAATTGATTGTCCTCTAAAAGGGACAGCAGGTAAAAAAATGGATGACGAGTATCAAAATTTCTTAGCAGAATTAGGTGGCACCATTCCAGAATCTGTTACTAAGCAAAGTACGGCATTGCCTATTATGGGTTCAAATATTTCAGGAAGTAATCCCCCTTGGGCATGTGGTAACAGTAATGGGAGTTCGTTGCATCCTGGACTTGGGAGCACTGTAGCTAAGATTGGAAAAGAAATTGATGATACAAATCTGTATATTGGATACCTGCCACCAACTTTCGATGATGATGCTCTGATACAATTGTTTTCTCCTTTTGGTGATATAGTAATGGCTAAGGTTATCAAGGATAGAGTGACTGGATTGAGTAAAGGTTATGGTTTTGTTAAGTATTCTGATGTTTCTCAGGCCAATCAGGCCATTGCTAGCATGAACGGTCATCATTTGGAGGGGAGAATGATAGCAGCACGAGTGGCTGGTAAGCCCCCCCAACCAGCTGTAAACCCTGTAGCTCCTGCTCCAACAGTGCCCAGCTATCCTGGTCACAATCAAAAAGTTAATGGATACCCATCAGGTCAAAATGGACCAGGTGGCCCTTTTGGAAGTGCACCACCTGCAAGTTACATGGGTCCTTCTGTTCGATGGGGACCACCTGCTCCTCCTCCATATGCTTCTTATGCCCCTCCTCCTCCTCCTCCTCCTGGGTCAAATATGTACACCCTTGTCCAAGGTCAGCCTATGCCCCATTATGGTGTACCATATCCCCCACTGGCACAAACAGCTGCCTCTGGTGCCCTACAGCTGAACATGCCTTCTGGTGAAGCCCAGCAAAGCTACCCCCCTGGAGTGCAAACTCAGAATAACACATCTGCACTATCTGCAGCTTCTGATATTTATGGAAGCACAACAACTGCAATGCCACCATATTTGCACACTGCATATCCCCCAGCTTCGCTGGGTTATCCTTCTTATTATGCTGCAGCTCCTCCACCCCGGCTGTATCTTATTCAATGGTGGACCAACAGAGTTTTGCAAGTGCACCATGGGCTTCAAACCAACCAGGGCCTCCTGCAGACCAAAGTCAGCAGAATAGTTCTGGTGCAGATTCCGATTATGAAAAGTTCATGGTAGAAATGAAATAAAACGAATTTTGTCTTGAAAGTAAGTATGCAACTCCTCCCCCCCCAAAAAAAATAAATAAAATAAAATAAAAATAAAAAAAATAAAAAATTGGTGCCCTTTGATTTGGTTGAATGCAATTTATAGTTATTTGTTGTGGTCTAAGTTTTTAAACATATGTCCTTTTTTCGGTATAGGAAAAATCATTAATTGTATATTTGTGACTTCACCCAACCTGGCTAGGAAGATCTGCTGTAGATGTATCCAATGAATGAGTCATTTATCCCCCGAGCATTTTGTGCCGATCTTCCTGTGGGGCATTAAATTAAATGATAGGCAAACGAACCTTCATATCTGTGATTTGGAAAATGAGTGCTAACATATGGAAAGGAAGGATATAACTTACCAGAATTTTTTTTTCAATATTGTGAATGATTCTTATGTTACATTGTTTAAAATGCCTGTTCATTTGTTATTGTGATCAATAGCAATCATGTTTACTTCTCGCATGCTGATGTTGTTGTAAACTAGTGTTTGGTTGATCAAAACAGACCGCTGGTCGCCTTGGCAGAGTTGATATCTCGACAACAAAATGTTGCTATAATTTTGTATTCCAACTTTTTCAGATTTAAATAAAATGGCTTAGGTTTACAATAGTTTCAATATCATCGTTCCATCCTTCACTCATTTTGTTTGATGTTTTCTTTTGGGTGTGTGTGTTTTGGGCAAGTTGGATTAAAAATATCTATTCTTTTTCCTTTCGAGTGTCTTACGTAAAATAGCCTCTGAATTGCTAGAGGTAAAGATGCAAGTACAATTATGCAGGGAGCTGCAAAAGCTGCATGGATGTATACATATATATGTCAGTGTTACCAGTCATTTCCACTTACTATGCAACCTACATTATTCTTATCTATACAGTTTGTTAACTTTTTTGTTCATGGTCATACTCTTTGGCAGGCAGATGTTTCTTGGAGCTCTTATCCGCATTTTT
>CAUOFW020006875.1:0-22781 GCA_963454935.2 Ilex paraguariensis | reverse complement strand
TTTTGGGGATGAAGGTTAATGGTCCAAATTTTTTTTGTGCAAATATTAGTTTATGTACAAAATCTTTTTGTTAAAATAAAGATGTGGGCCGAGTAACGATTGTCCTAAAATGCTAACCTGTAGTGTGGGTAGGGACTTATCCTGAGATGTCATAGTTTTCCAAGTTCAATGTGTACATTTAGTCTTCTTTCAATTTTCATAGATAAATGCGTATGTAAATAACTTTTGATTTTTATTCGAAGTGAAAAAAAAAAAAACTGCATTTCCTTGAAAAATGGTATTTTCTCTATGCTTAAATGTCAAATTTATATTGGTATTTGTTAATCTTAAGGTACAGAATGACTAGACTCGAAAATAGAATTAATATATAACCGACATTCTTTAGAAACCTGACATAACTAGTGGAGATAACGAAAAATACCATGGTAAGTTTTGAGCCTTGTGATGCTTTCTGAGAGACAATCAATATTTACTCAAGTAAGCTCTTTCACTTTCAATTGTTGAATAATCCCATTAAACTTGATTTGATTAAATGCAACTAAAGTAATCTATTGACATATCCTACAAGGAACCTTTGCATGCGACACATACATAGGCACATACTTGAAAAAGGATTTTAGGTCATCTTTGAGTTGATTTTGAACCTTAGTCATTGCTTCTACGAAATTATATCCCTAGTTAGCCATGTTTGAGCCTTCAATGAATGATTTTTAAAAAAAAAAAAAACTCATATGATAACTGAACCACAAGAAAATACACTTAACGTACCTTGTTATCCAATTTTTTTGCACCCTCTTATAAATCGATATGTTATAGAAAGGCAAGAAAAATAGAAAAGAAGATGGTGGCTATTGTTCAATGAAGAATCGGTGGAAACAACCGAGAAAGAAAAGAAACAAAAAAAAAATAGAAAATTGCCAAGAAAGTGAAAAATGAAAGAAAGAAATATCATTTCTAGGCAAAAGATCGAAAAACAAGAAAGAGGTGTGCTACACTACATTAAAAAGGGGATAGCTTTTGAATACCATTGATGTCATTTTATTAGCCATTGACCTCTGGCCACATTACAACCTATACAAAATCCTAATTGATCTCAAGTCTGATGCATGTGTGTGTTGTCGACCAAAAACTGGGGTATGTTAAATAGTATTTCTTTAATTGCATTGATATTCTTCCATGAGATTATGTCAAGAACATGATTAGTCTACTTTCTTAAGACTTTCACTCCCTTTTTAACTGTGCATGTGATTCTTCAATTGACCATCCTCTGATCACATGCCTTTTGTGAGAAAAATCACTATAATCGGAGTGAATTTTTTGTTGAGAGCATTCTAAGAGAGGTTTGAGAAATCAAAGCTATCCATGGAAGGTGATAAAGTGAAATGTTTATTATATAACAATTCTTGCTATTAGAATGATCATTCCTACTGCACAGGGAATTCCAAATATCAATGTAACAAGTGTTTATTTTTGTATAGAGTACGTACCAATGACAGAGAAGTGTTTGGGAAACAATTCAAAATTAAGGGATGTGTGTCTCAACAATCCAGTTGCTAACTCATTATGACAAGAAATCTTACATATACACATCTTTTTAATTAGAGTTTGTAGATAACTTCACTGGAAACCTTCACGAGACAAAACTCGTCCACTAGGGATCACCTAGGGATTTAACGGCTTGTTGCATATGCTAAAAGCAATTGTGTTATGTACGAAAATAGTTTTATTTTGTTATGTTGTTATTTATTATTAGGGACTAGTAATGTTTAGGTTGAGGGTATAATTAACCCTTATTAATGCATAATTTAATTAAGTTAATAGGTTAATTGTATTAATTAAACAAAGTTAAAATAGTCAAAATAAGTCAAATTAGGGTTAGTGTGTGAATAAAGGATAATACATTAATTGTTGTTCTTTTCAGGGTTTTGTGCGTCAAAGCTACAAACTACTGGGGTGCCAAATATCAAAACTCAAAACAAAGGGGGATCAAAGAATTCAAGACCACCGAACAAGACTTTCATGTAATTCAAGGTCACCAAACAAGACTTTCATGTAATTCAAGGCCACCAAACAAGACTTTCATGTAATTCAAGGCCACCAAACAAGACTTTCACCCTCCCTTATTTCCTATAAATACCACCCCTTAGGACTTGTAAAGCATTCATCTTTTGGTAGTGGAAAACCCTCCAAAAGTATTATTGTTTTCCTTATTACTTATTGCTTTCTTTAAGTATTGATTTCTTTTATTGTATTATTACTTCCTTTTAATTTATTGCTTTCTTTTATTGTGTTATTGATTTCTTTTACTTCCATTGCTTGAGCTTCCTTCTTCCCTTAGAGGAGTGAAACTCTTTCACTTTTCTAGAGCTTTATCAAAGTCATGAAGGGTGGAACATGATTCACTCATTCTTTGTCGAAGATCGGCTCATTGTGTAAAGTATTTTACCTTGTAACTCCTCTACTTGGAGGGATGAGTATCACTCACTTTTCTAGCTTTAACAAAGTCATGCAGAGTGAGTAGTTTCTCATCCAATGTTTAGTAAGAGGTGATTATCCATAAGTTATATTTATGCATTTCGTTTATACTTAGCTCTAGTCTTTATTTCTTCATAATGTCTTCTCATCATATTGTTGTCTTTATTTTAAGCATGAATAGCTAAATCCCTTAGTTGGCAAAACCTAGGGGAACCTCCACTTGGGTATACCATTGTCAACTCATTCTCTTCCCTTCTTTCAGAGTTCAATGGTTCGGTTTGACTAGGTTAAGGGTGGATAATTTGGTGAGTCTTTGATATTCCATGGGCCTAGTCACGGTTTATGCTTAGATACTCACCAATCTTATCCCTAGCTTCCCACAAATCAATCGTTCATTCATGTTCTATTGGAGGAGGGTTTCGAGTTGAGACGGTATTCCTATTGGAGTGACCTTTTGGATTTGCCAACATTTGTTTCTCATTTTACTAGCATCAAAATAACTTCCAATAATCAAAGATTTTACACTTTCTTTCTTCCAAAATCACCTTCCCCTCGGTTTATTTCCTTCCCCGTGAAAACGACATTGGAATACCACCAAGTAAAACACGATCTGTGAAAGTCTCCTTGCGCTTGGAGAGCATTTTTGTTCACACACACACACATTTAACATTTCATTCATCCACCATTTCGTTGCCCTTTCTTTTGACATCATCCCAAAGAGAGTGACACTCCCCTTCATCCATATACTATACATGCTAAAAGGTGATGTTTAGAGGTTAGAAAACAACAAGGAATTTTGTCAAGCAGGACCCCGATCTCATGTTTCTTAAATAAAACTAAAAGACCCACCAGTACAGACGTTGAAATGTTACAAAACACTCTTGATGAAGGGATGCATAGGAAAACGAAGGTCATTCTCAAAAGCGGCCACAAAGAAATAGACTTTCTTATGAACTTGGACAACATGTGGGGTGTATTTATCTGAACACCAAGGTTGGACACCAGGAGAAAAATCGTAATGAGCACTGAGAATTTTCATAAGAGAAGAGTCAACTTCACTGGGTCCTACGAGCTCAGCATGCCTAAAGGCAGCCCCCGTGCCCGCTACGCTGTTAGAGACTCCTACCCCACTCACCTTGCCCTTACATTTGTCAGGTTTAAGGGGCACAGAAGACGACAATGGGGGTGGTTCCTCAGTATTTTTCTCAGCATTGACAACATCTACACTGGAGAAATTATTGATTTCCTTACCCACATCCCCTAAATCAGTATCATCTTCGGCAGACCTTTCGCCCAAGAGAGAAGTAGAGGAGCGAGTAGCTCTGGAAGGAGTAGACATGACTGGACAAGAGAAAGGTAAATTGAAAGAACGGTAGAGAGGAGGAATACTAATTAAGCACTCCCTAATAACCCTAGGGTCAACGCAGTAGCTTCCAATAGCAAGGATTTGCACTATAGAAGGCCAGTCCACGAAGTGGGGAAAAGGAGACAAGCAGTAGTTTCGATTCCAAAAGTAAAAGAACAAAAAAGCCCAAAAATACAATGGCCACCTTGAATTCGAGGGATCCAGAACGAGAAAAGATGAAAAAGGGACAAAAGGGCGTACCTAGTTAGGAAAGAGCAATGAATAGCAGCCTAAAGCAAAATAGAAGAAATGGGGCAATGCGAATCTTCAAATCAAACCCATAAAACTCGATCTTGAACGAGGAATTAGATAACTCCAAACCAGAAAGCCAGAAAATCACAAGAAGAGAGAAGTAATAGAGAAGCTAAACAATGGAAAAAGGCGGTTCAGATGGTCGTTTGAGTATTTAAAGCTTGAGAGACGTGGGCTGGAACATGCGCGGAAAATGAAGAAGCCATGATTGTTAAAAATCGTCAAAAAAGCCTCACTCAGGTGCAAGCCAAGACCAGCTACGTGTAGATCCAGCTCGGTTTAAAAACAAATAGCTCAACCCCTACCCAAGCCTGCTTGAACTAGGGGCTAAGGGGGCAACTGATGATTCCTCAAACAAACCCAAGCCGTGAGCTCAGAAAAGGAGGTTAGGTCAGGAGGTCAAGAAAGACACAGAGAATTCAGAGAACTAAGGGTAAAGCTCCCCTTGGAGAGATCGTGGCAGAACTGACCAGAAAATAGCTGGATGACTGCGAAAATAGAACCCAATGCATAAAACTCTCAACCAATCAAGATTCTCTCCTAAAATCAAGGAGGATCCCACGAATAATTGGCAAAGATCTCGGCTGAAATCCCATAGAATAGGGAGCAGACTTATAAATACTATGTAATGCCTCATCGAGAGGGGACCCGAGAAAAACCCTAATTAGATCGTACATTGTATTGTAATACATTCGAGTAATCAATAGAAATAAAAAGGAGCAAGAGCCTCCATTAGAGAGTGGATTAGCCGAGCTTCAAAGCCGGTGAACCACTATATTCCCACTGTGCAAATTTTCCTACCCCTAAGAAACACTTCAACACTGTCATTATGAGGTCGGCTGCCTAGATTCACCTTTGGTCTAACGCACTATGTTCACCCTCGTTAGTTTGCACCATCAAGTCTCAATAAAAGTGGAGTGGATTGTACATAATAGACTCATAGTTGTCAGTGACGTGGAATGTTTAATATCTATTGTTTATAAGGTTGATGGAGGCTATATATAAGAACCAGCTTAGATAACAAAATTGTGTTTGTCAGAAACGTTGTTAGAAGGTTGGATTGATGGCCTCTCCCACTGGCTACATCTTTCTTAGATTTCTCCTCTCTGGTTTTGGTTTTTGCTTCTTGCTTCTCTTTTCTTTGGAAAAGGGGCATGCTCTTGAAAGAAGAGAGATTCTAAAAAGTCACCATCATACTGTTCAAATCAATTCTCTACTACCAGATTCTTCTTGCAAACCTTCACCCAAAGGTCTCTCTCTCTCTCCCTCTCTCTCAGATGTATAATTGGCGTATGCAATTTTAGAAACAAACCGAACCACACACTTATTGGTATTCACTAGGGGTGTCCATGGTCGGGTTACACACGTTTCCCGTTATCCGGCCAGAAAAAAATAAGTCCGAAACTCGATAGGCCCGATAGTTGGCCTGCTCAAACTTGAACCCAATAGCCTTAAAAAGGGGGTTTGAGTTTGCCCTCAAATCCATTGTTCCGCTCAAGAGCCCACCCGTCAAGCCCAACCCGCCCACCATTCTTTTGAAAAAAAGTTATATTTTTAGAACATTAAATTTGAAACTTTGAAATAAGTCTTCCAATGTCGAAATTTGAAATTTTAAAAATTTAAATACTATAAATTATGTATTAAGCATACGAGTTTTAAAGGATAAAATAATGCAAATAATAGATAAATGAGTAGGTGTCAACTTAGTTGATATATATTCATTCTATTGGATGTAGTTCATACCCTAATTAAAAATAAAATTATTCATTATTATAATTTTTTTTTTTTGATTCAAAAATATAATTTATACAAATATTAAGTTAAAAAAATATTCATTATTTTTAAATGAAGTTGTATATAAAAAAGTCCGTGAATAAGTCCGCCCACACGCCAGCCCAATAGACTAGCAGGTTGGACTACAGGTAGCCTACCTTTACCCGAAGCCCATCCCGGCCAGCCCGATAACTCACTTGGATAAGTGTTTGAGTCTATACTACCCAATCCGGCCCGAAAAAAAATTCACGGGCCTAGCCCGGCCCGGCCCATGGACACCCTAGTATTCACAATTCTAATGTAAGCTTTGAATGTATACAATCATTTGTAAACCATGCTTATTGGTTAAACCTAAATTTCATGTGACCAATAGACTTTTAAGTCAAAACATGTTAGTTTGCAGAATAAGTATAACATGATCTTAAAAAATAAACTTGATAATCACAACTATTGAATATGTAATGAGTTTCAATAAATATTAAGACCTACAGTGTAATTAATGATTGTAATTATCAAGTTTACTTTTTAAGTCTATATAACATTGCTCTAGTTTGCAACTCGATCTTTGTTCTACCTTGTGTTTATGCATGCATGATTGACCGGGCCCAACAACAATTCAAAAAAAGTTTCATTAGTTGTTACCCGTATTACACCTTTTCAACTAAATTGAACCACTCCTAGCTAATTACTGAGGGAAGAAGAATTACTAGTTAATGGGAACAATTATCTTTATTTACTAGCATTCATTTATCACATTCATTCTCAATTTTCTACTATCTCTTATCCTCAATAATTTTAAGCGATTGTTGAAACTAATTTCTTATCATACATAATTGCTAGATCATTCACTGAATTATCTACATATCAAATAACACTTTTCTTTTGAACCTGGTTCATGAGTTACCATCAGAGCAGTATGTTAAAGCAAAGTGATTGTCACGGAACCTAGCTAGGATGGAAAAAAGGAAAATATGTGCACTTTTTCATCTGTTGTTTTCTATGCTAATTAAAGTCACCATTGGCTCCATGAAAAGGCCCTACAAGGCCGTGGCCACTAGAAAAACCAAGAGAAATGCCAACGCTTCTGACTTTGTTTTCAAAAATAAAAAGTAAACATTTATGTATATAACAATGACTATATTTGGTTGTAATCATAGCATAGTTTTCATTAAAACCACTGGTTTTCTTAATACCAAATAATTGCTTTGGTGATGGGTCTTATGATGATCTTATTTTTATATACAAGAGGACAAATAACAAAAAAGAAACTCAATACAAGCATAAGAAGAGCGATGTTACGTTGATCAAATTAAGGGACCGAATGAACTCTTGCCATTAAATGATAGTAGATCCCAATATTTGATAAAGTTGTTGTCTATTCAACGTACGTCTAACTAGTACTATTGTACTACTAAAGCTTTCGATAGAAAACTTGGCAATATATGGTTGTAAGGGGCTAAGTTGTTTATTTGATTTCGTTTACAAGATTCTTTGCAGGAATTATTGCTTGAGGTACCACCTTGCCTGTTTATTAAACCTCTATCTCATTGTTTCTTAGAATATTAATGCTATACAGTCAACTTATAGGAAACACATCCCTTTCAGACAAAGTGTTGGAAGAAATCTGTGGACCCAAATTAAAAAGCCACAAAAACAAGTGGTAGGAATGGGGGTGGGATTGAGAGAGAGAGAAAGAACTCTTAAGTGACTTATGGGAACAAGTCTCACGCCACCATCCAGGATATGTTAAGAGTAACAAATACTTGCTTTCTTCGCCTCTCATTCCTAGGTTATCATCAAAAGTTGTTACAACATTATCATCTGCAACTGTGTTGGCTATAAAGCAAAGCGTAACACAAAAGCAAATGAAAAAAAAAAAAAAACTAATGGCTTGTCATTACTTACCACAAAAATTCCATACCTTTTATAACGTAAAATTTCTGGATTCATTTGCCTATTATTTTTTTAAGTTCATATAGTATTGCTCTATTATAAATCTGAAAATGGATGAAGCAGAAACATGACAGTCGTATATGATGGGAAGAGATAGTGAGCCTCTCAGAGATGGTATACATTTGAAAGCATTGAAATAACGTGTTTTAATGTTAACAAGCACAAAAGTTATAGCATTTTTATATCTAGAAATGACAATTTAATTCTTACCCTGTAACGTTTTCATGTTAAACTAATTAGCCATATGTTCATCAGGTGCCAACAAATAGTCATCACTGAAAGTTGTTCATAGGCATGGACCATGCTCTCAACTGAGTCGAAACAAGGGCAATGCTCCAACCCTCACTGAGATCCTTTCTCATGGCCAAGCCCGAGTCAGCTCAATGCATTTCCGACTTGCCTTCAACTCGGGCAAAACAAGTCTCCAAGAATCACTAGTCACCCTCCCAGCACAATCCGGCAGCTCACTCGGCACCGGCAACTACTTCGTGACCGTCGGACTTGGCACCCCAAAGTGAGACTTGTCCCCCAGTTTCGACACTGGCAGTGACCTCACATGGATTCAGTGCCAGCCATGTTTAAGATCCTGCTATCAACAACAACAAACCATCTTCAACCCATCAAAGTCCACTTCATATTCTAACATCAGCTGCAACTCAGAGCTGTGTTCTCAACTCAACTCCGCCACCGGGAACAGACCAGGTCAGCGGCAGACCCACATAATGCTCAATCGTTTTTTTGGAAAATGTTTTTTACTTTTTATATTCAATATAAAGATTAGAGTTAATTAAGTCAACAAAGATCTAAAAATTAGAGTTAATTAAGTCACCAAATTAGATCTAGTAACATTGCTCAAATTTATATATATATTATAAAAAATATTTTAAAATAATATTGAATATGAAAAGTAACGTGAAAAATTATAAGTACACTTAATAGGATATTACCAATAATTGTCAATTTATTTTTATTTTTTTTAACTTATTACTGGTAAAATTTGCCCCACGACTTTATACTCACACCTTCACGCCTAAACCAGGTTGCTCGGCCTCCACATGCCTTTATGCCATACGGTATGGCGATCAGTCTTTCACCATTGGGTTCTTTGCACAAGAAAAGCTCACCCTAACGTCCACCGATGTGTTCAATACCTTCCTATTCGGTTGCGGCGAGAACAACCAAGGACTCTTCCTCGGAGTTGCAGGTTTGCTTGGAGTCGGCCGTGATAAGCTATCCATTGTGTCACAGACTGCTAAAAAGTACGGAAAATTCTTCTCCTACTGTCTTCCATCGATGTCGAACACCACCGGACACTTGACTTTCGGAAACAATGGAGTTCCGATCACTGTGAAATTCACACCGCTGTCTATAAACTCACAAAACCCATCATTTTACTTCATTGACCTTAAAGCAATAACTGTGGGTGGACGGCAATTATCTATCAGCCCATCGGTATTCTCAACCACCGGCACCATTATAGATTCCGGAACAGTCATAACACGCCTGCCTCCGGCGGCTTACAGCGCCCAGCGGACAGCTTTCCGGCAAGGAATGACAAGTTATCCAATGACAAATGCAGTATCGATACTCGATACTTGCTATGACTTGAGTAATTACACCACGGTGAACATTCCAAAGATTGGTTTCTTCTTCGGTGGAAATCTGAACGTTGACATAGACTTGTCGGGGATACTTATTGCGGCGACTTCAACGCAGTTCTGTTTGGCCTTCGCTGGAAACAATGATACCTCTGATGTGGGTATTTTCGGGAATTTTCAACAGAAAACGTTGGAGGTGGTGTACGATGTGGCTGGAGGGAGACTAGGGTTTGGCTCAGTTGGGTGTGCATAAATTGAGCTAATGGCAACATAAAACCTTTGTGATAGGCTAAGAGAGGGTGTGCCTACATTTACACGAATATGGTGGAAAATGATAAAAAAAAAATATAAACACTTTGAAATAAAATATCAGTGAATTGTCCTTAAATATTGGTCTCAGTATTTAATCACCCTAGTGCTTTGGTATTAAGTTATCTTAATGTCATCCTTTAGGATAAATCAACCTCATTGTTTATGATATTTTTAATGAATATTCTTGTTGTTGGCGACATTACATTTTCTTTCTCTTTAGATTTGTGTTTCATGCCCTTTCAACAAAAAATTATACCTCATGGATTAGTCTTCCATTAAAATAATTTGTTGATCTAATCAATTCCTACTATGGAACAACTTGTTAAATTAGACTATTGTTGAATATTCAATGAAGTTTTACGGTGAACTCAATTACAATGATAAACTAGGTTAACAAAATAATGAAACAAACTAGATTCCAATGGTATTATTGTTACCAAATTTAATAAAAATAATTGAACTAACAACTCTAAGTTGTGAGTTCGAATATAGAAGATCTGCTATTGTGTGTGAATAGTGACGAAGTTTAATGGAGGCCCAAATGAATGGTAAGCTTGGAATAAGCATTAATGGATGTTTGATCTAGTTGTACTCTTTACTTTTTAAAAATTTTGCGTTTTTGAGGTCTATGGTTCCAGTCCTTAATCTCCCCTCTCCCTCCAAAAAAAAAAGAGCTTGAAATAAGCATAAAATCTTTAAAAATATATATATATTTCAGTTTCATTCGCATTTTTTGTATTGTATATATCACTAGTCTTTTTTTGTGAGTAAATAAATTTTATTTTCAAAATAAAAATATACAATATAACTCAAAACATCCCTAACGGATACAAAGAGCAATCATGGAGAAACTAAAAAGTGAAAATTAAAGATGAGTCCCCCTAAATGGACTTAAGTTTTAGAAGAAAACTTATTTGAGGGTAAGTTTCTGCTTAAACTTATATATGTAGGTACTTAAGTCTACTTATTTTTTAAATCTCAAAATTACTCATAACGGTGTTAGTTTTGTTCAATTATGAAAAGTCACGTAGGTTAGATCATTGAGGTATATATGAAAATCTTTGATTGAGTTATATATGGAAACCGTTTATTAAATATTATGATAATTAACAAAAATTTATATGAAAGTTATATGTTCTGATAGTTATATATGGTTGGTTGATGTACAAATAAATCGTTGGTCTATTAAGTCAAAATCAAATCACAAAATTTCGTTAACAATTCAAAATTTTCTTAACATTTGTGTTACTATAGTGACACGAATAAAATTGTTTTTCTTAAAATACTTAATACCCAAAATAAATACTATCATTTCAAATAATAACACAAACTCAACCCCAACTTCGATTTTATTCTTCAAGTTTATTGTGGAATTGATTGACAAAGTTACAGTTGATTCTTTGCATTCAATATATCTTCACAACTTTGGGATTTAGAAATAGAGTTAAGGTATGTAATTTTACATGAAAGTTGATATTTATTGTAGGGTTTTAAAAAACTTCTACATAATATATAGTTCAAACTGTCCATTTTTTTTTTTTTTTTGCATTCCAAATTTAAAAATTGAGATTCATTATTACTAAATTAAAATGTTATATAATTAGATCTTGTTGTTTTCTTTGTTGTGTAAGACATTGGAAATACCTTGATTGTGTGTTTGTAAAATAGACCATGTTACTAAATTTCGATGTCATGATGTTCTTGATTGGTGTTGAGTGTCCTAATTCAATTGTCAATTGTATATTACTACTAGAAATTTTTTAAATTTTCAATTTGTAGATCGCATTTTCACTATAATCTTTCAAAAATTGATGTTATTGTGAAAACCCTATTGCCTTTTATTTTTTAAAAGTCGATATGTTATTAAGTACAAAATTTTGGTGTTACTGTGAAAATTAAATGTTCATGTTACATAATATTTGTCTAAAAGTTTACAATTGATATTGTAAATGAAAATTAGGATTTAGTGTTTGTTACTATTTGAAATGGTGAAATTCTTCATTTTGGGTATTGAATATTTTAAGGAAAACAATTCATTCGTATCACTATAGTAACATTCGTATCACTATAGTAAAATTAGTGTCACTATAATAACATTAATGTTAATGAAATTTTGAATTGTTAAGGAAATTTTGTGATTTGATTTTGACTTAATAGACCAATGATTTATTCGCACATCAAACTTCCATATATAACTATCAAAATATATAACTTTCACACAAAATTTTTGTTAATTATCATAATATTTAATAAACGATTTTCATATATAACTCAATTAAGGGTTTCCATATATAACTCAATGACTTAACATATGTGAAGGAGATGGTAAGTCAGATGTTGGTTATTGATTTTTCAAAGGATAGGGGTACAACAGTAAACTTGATAAAAAGTTGACTTAAAACTAAATCAGTTTTTTTACTGGACTTATCTCTAAATAAATTTATATTGGGAGACCGATCTCCAAATTTTTCAACTAAAATTTTCAACTAAAAACACCTCGACTACAAACACATAAACTTGAAGCCCAAATGACTGAAAATACAAAACACCTCCGACTTGAGAGACTTGGAAGTTGGAAGAGCAAACCCACTACAAAATCCGACCCATCACACATAAACAAATATCAATTTAGATCTTGAGTTCACACACTTATCTTGAGTTCACACCCCAGCCCAACTCATGTACTGCTTCACCCATGAAGCCCAACGGTATGCGACATGGCTTAGTAACGTAATGATGCTTTTAATGGACTTTTTGGGTAAGAGTACATTTTTTAAAATTTATTTGAGAAAAATTGTATTTATAAGTTTTTTATTCTATTAAGTTCATTTTTATTTAAATTTCTTGTTATTAGGTAAACAATTCAGTTTATTTTTTATTTACCCTTCCTTAAATAATGCATAATTAATTGACAGTTTATTTTCTAATTAAATATGTAAAGGTTTGATTAGATTTATCATTTGTTTAAATTTTGAAGATTTATTCTTATTTTTTCACTCAATTTCTCTCTCTCCCCCTCTCCCTATTTTCACTCTCACTCCCTCACTCCATTTCTGTTACTCTATCACTCTTTCTCTCATATCTCTCCTCTTATTTTCTCTTTCAACTGTGTATTCGAGGCACAATTACTCTCTTTCTTAATCCAAAGTTGGTATTCTTAAATGTTATTATATTGATACTTCAAAAGAGATACACTGAAAAGATCATAATTGATTGATATTTTTTATTCTTTTCAAATATGTAAAAATTTGACATAATCAGATATCATCGTTACACCAAACAATTACTTCTACATTATCGGATATCAACGTTATACCAATCAGTTACACTCGCGTTATGATATACCATAGAGTTACACATGTATCTTGATAGACCAAATAGTTACACTAAACAAGGATACGAAATGACAACACCATAGCCAATATATCATTCAATTGTTTATATAAATGAAAGAGTTACATCATTCAGTATCATCATATTATTACACTAATTATATACACACCAAAGAGGTACATCATACAGGGACACCAAACAATTTTTTTTTATTTTTTTGGGGGAAGGGGGAGGAGGGGGATTTGAACCATTGATCTCAAGAAAACAATGCCTTCATAAGTCAAAGAGTACCATTGGACCCAAGACCCATTGGTGACACCAAACAAATAAATCAACAACATTTACATATAAAACAATATTAAGCCAAACTATTACACCTGATAGTTGCACTATCCAATGACATCAAAGAGGTACAACAATGACATATACCAAATAATTTCACCAAAAGCTCGGCCTTTTAAGTTATGATTTTGGGTTTTGTCAACCAGAATTTTTTTTTATAAAAAAAATGAATTCTTATGGTCAATCCTCGAGGATGAAACCCAATAGACGATGAAGACAGTAAGGATGATGATGAAGACAAAAATAATGTGGTCACTATTAAATTAATAGAACCAAAAATCTCGCAACGTTATTGGTGATAGAGCCTGTAGTTAATCCAAATAGTCGGTGATTTTATTTCAGTTTTTGACGAGCCTAGATTCAAACCAAGCTTGGCCCAGTCTTTGGGTTAAGCCCAAATTGTCAAAAGGAATGGTAGACTTAGCTTATGACCTTAGTCCAGTCCAAAGCTCAAAAGTTCAAGAAGAGTCAATATGGGAGAACAATCATTGGGATAGTCATTACTCCAAGATAGTGCTTCTCCCCAATTGTATATCCCCCCCACCCCCACGGATAAACTAGTTTTTTGACATTCACACCACCAACTCAACTAGGGCTCTGCGTCTATAAATTGTAAGATCTCTTCACATGAGGGACAAACACAAGGACTCACACATCTCTCCACATCTTACATAGCTATCCATATCACACATTACTCTTGCTCTCTCTCTTCCACATACTACTTTATCAATAAGGTTTTTCGATCACCGTCGCTGCCTTTAAAGTGGAGTAGGTCACCCCAATCGAACCACTCTATATTTATGTTTGGTTGTGTTGATCTCATTTTTATATTTATTACATTTAGTACCAATATTAATTACTCGACAGATAGTATATAAATTCACTTTTGTGCATCATCAATTTTCTCCTCCAAAACCCATGATTTTGTTGGTTTTGGAATAATTTGTGGTTTTTTCTTTTTCAAAGGGAGGTAAATCCCGATTTTTTAGTTACAGTGGAACAATAAATGTTGATTTTGAAATTCAAAATCTGCTTTGGAAGTAGAAGATTGTGTGGAACAGCGTTTTGGTCTTTTTGTCACAAAAATGTACCCACAGCCAAATAAATTTTTTAAATATATTTTATCACAAATAAGTTTAAATTTTGGCACTGACTTCCATTTTTTTTTTTAATAATTATCGGTTAGCCCATTTCGAAATGTGAATTACAACCTTTCAAATTTTTACACATACGTGCAAATCAACCCTGCGTACGCAAGGACACAGAGACTATTTGGACATACAATATGCCAGAAGTTAACACAATAATAGATGTTGCAGAGTTGCATCTAAAACTAATCGGAAATTCTAACGTTTTAAGTTCAATTTTTGCTATTAACATCCGAGCTTAATATATACTTGGTAACACTTGATCGTAACTATCTAGAGTCAGGGGTGGGGACGGTGGGGGCAACTACTACTCATAGTTATATGACAGCTATATCGCTAAGATGATATAATTTATCATAGATATATTAATGTGTCGATATTGAAATATTAATCAATTGAGATAATTTATTATAAATGCAATTTCTAATAGTCAAATTTTATATTTACTCAACGAATTACGAAGGGAAATTCAATAAGAATAATCTAAACAAATCATTACAAAATATGCAAACTGAAATTTAAATAAGAATGTAACGATAAATTTTGTGTAAATTAACACAAAATAAGATCAAATTATAATAGCCAATTTGATTGACTTTAAGTAAAAGATATAGTGTTGACACTTCTTAATTTATAGGTTTTAATTAATTTATGAAATTTAAGTTTAACCCATTTTACCTTTTAAAGTTTGTTTAATTTGGGCCCAAGAAATTTAAGTTAATTTTAATTTAACAAGACTTATTTGCATATTTAATATTTTATAAATAAGTAAATGAGCATCGATTGGTATTTTAATTTAAAAGGATTTTGATTTAATTTTTATATATATAAATATATATATATATATATATATATATATATATATATATATATATATATATATATATATATATATATATATATATTAATTGAAATTATAGTCCATTTGGAATTCAATTTAGTTATTGTTTTCTAATCCTCTACTAATATAGAGTCCAAAATCATATAGACTTCATAATTCTATTTTTATTTGAACAAATGAATCATAAAATATAGATTTCCAACTTATCTATGATTAAAGTCAAAAATCTATTTTTTACTTAATGTATAGACTTTTAATCCATGTATGATTAGGATAACAAATTCCTATTTTAACTTAAACACATAGATCTAGAATGTCTATATATATACGAAGCTTTGGTTACTCAAAGTTTTATGGTTAGCAAGATAGACTTTGAGTTTGAACTTTCAATTAAGTTTGCAAGATATGACTTTTTTTTGCATTATTTTAATATTATATATATATATATATATATATATATATATATATATATATAT
Organism: Ilex paraguariensis; assembly: GCA_963454935.2. NCBI lineage: Eukaryota > Viridiplantae > Streptophyta > Magnoliopsida > Aquifoliales > Aquifoliaceae > Ilex > Ilex paraguariensis. Next base: position 6,873 of record CAUOFW020006875.1, on the reverse strand, counting down.
ATATATATATATATATATATATAAAGGATTTAATTTTATTCACCTTGGTTTAGTACAAGTAGCTATTAAACCATTAATTCAACAAGGAAAAAATTCAGCAGCCTTGTTGACATTAAAAGATGCTAGGTTTCTCGAATATGAACTCAGTATCATTGGCATAATGGAAACAGGTCTTCATAAAGGACCAATTTATTTCAATTGTTTCCCTGACTTTACCTTAAGTTTAGGATGCAAAAATGCTCCCTTAGTTTTAACCTTAGGAATAAAGCTAACAGGAAGCATCACTAAATTGGTAAAAAAAACTGAATCCATAGTACTTCTCTACAAGATTTATTATAAATGCATTACCACAAACCTGAATATGCATGCATTACAGAAAAATCCTTTAGGTAGTACTACATTGATTCAAGCCAGTTCTAGTCAATCACATATCCAAGCACCTAAGCAAATCCTCTGGAAGGATGTAACGCTCTCAGAATCTTGGATAGTAAAAAATGAAAATCATGATAAGGACAGTGAAAATACAACCATTGACTTAGAGAGCATCCACCAGTTAGAGGATGACTCAGTAAGAATCTCCTTTGATTCTGCAAGATCCATTAGATCAAGTAGATTCATAAATAAACCTATTCAAATCTGTGAAGGAAGAAAATCTGAATCTAGTTCTAGACTCTCCAGAAGATACCAAGAAATAGATAAAGAAATTCAAAGACTATTCAAATTAAAAGGAATAGATAATTCCTCCTCACAAATTAGTAAGTCATGTTATACTCCACATCAAAGTATTCCACAACAAAAGAAGGAAGAAGATGATGAAGAAGATTTCACCCCTTCTCCTACTGCTAGTGACCTTCAAAGTAATAACCATCAGTTATTCATGATAAAGAAGGAATCTAGTACCTTATTCATGCCTCATATGAATAATCTTAAGAAAGACTTTCAATCAGTAAAAAATGAATCTAAAAGACAAAAGTACTTTAAAAGATTCAATAATGATCAACAAATCGAAATAAGAAAACAGTGGGTTAAGCTAATGTATAAGCTAGAAACTGAAATCTTATTTTTCGATTATCTTGATGACTTCCACAAAGAAGTTAATGTTGTTACACAATACAAATGGAAAACAGAAAAATCCATTGTATCTTCTAGTCACCCTCCAGCAGAAACCATTGTCATTAATCATGGTAAGCCTGTTGTAGCTTCTCCTTTCAAACTCTCCTCATGTGAGGTGAGGAGAATCACAAGATGTAAATATAAATGACAAAATAATGTTTTGTCTTTATAAAAATTTCTTGTTTAAATGAACAAGAAATACAATTTACTGAAATAAAATACTTACAGTACTAGCACTAAATGGGCTAGTAGTGAAAGAGAATAGATGAGAGTCTCTTCGATTGCATCATTATGAGAGATCTCAGAATACAGGTTTACTTGTGAAGGTAGGAGAGAATTGTGTCTCTGGTGTGTAGTGTGGGTTTCAAAAAACCTCTGCCTTCTAACTGAAATGAAGCAACCATTTTATAGGCGTAGAGATTACTTAGGGAATCTCTTGCAATGATTTCTTCTTTTACTTTAACCAAAGGTAAAGATATTTCACTTCCACTTTCGGTGGAAAAGCAAGGGTGAATTGCTTTAACTCTGGGTGACTTTTGACTAGAGGACACTAGGTGGGTCCTGATGTCTGAAACATGGTGCAGAGTGCTAGGTGGGTCCCTGCTCCGGACAAAAAGAATCTACTTTCGGTGGAGAAAGCAGATTGATGGGGTCAGTCGGTGCTTTACTAGTGGAAAGGACCGAAAGAACAGTTGATATCTTGACATTATACGTAATAGACAGCTTTTCTTTCTTGTTAGAGGAAGAAAGTAGTGATTGAAGCTATCACGCATAAGGAAAAGAATCATGGGGAGGTCAGGTCAGGGGTGAGGTCATCACAATCAGCATATGGATCTTGGATATCTAGATCCATATTGACATATGGGTTGACTGAGCCTGTGGAAGATGCTGGTGAGGACGAATCACTACTGGCTGCTTGTTGAAGAAGCTTCTTAGCCATAGCAATGAGCTCAGAAGACTTCGGTTTAGGCTACTTGGAGGAGCCTTGAACTTTAGAAGAGTCCTTAGAAAAGGACTGTTTCTGCTTAGGTTTTGCTTTTGAAGGCTTTTCAGATGCCTGAGGCTGCTCTGGAGTGGAAATCCTGAAGGCTGGCATAGCCTTTGTTGGTGATGGAGTTAGAGCTGGAAGGATTGCAGCAACAGTTGATACTGTAATTGGTGCTGGGATCTTTACAGGAAACTCCTGTTTGACTTGGGCAATAATGCGATCATGCTGGAACCTTGGCCACCATTTTACACTGGATTGCCTGCAAACAAAGTTAGAACAAATTTTTCAAGACCATTTGTAAATTCAGGGAATTTTATATTTACTAAAAAATATTAACAGACTCGTAAAATGAGTTATGTCATAATAACTAGGTTATAAATAGAGGTAAGTAAGTGACCTGATCTTGTAGGTCCAGGGATAGAATTTCAGGTGTGGGGCCATGAAGAAGCCACCACTGTGCAAACCAGGCAGGGATCTGGCTTTTGAAATTCTTATCGAATTGGATGAACCAGGAATGAGTTAATGACTCATCCTGATAGAGGAGAAGTTTATTCCATGATTCAATGTAATCATAATAATTAAACTTCTTTTCATATCCCTCGAGATCTTTGAGCAAAAAAAGATAAAATTCTCATTCTTTGAGAGAGATGAACTTTAAAATATATAATGAATGATATATTACTTTACTTTGGTCATTCCTATCAAATATGTGTTTGATATGAATAGACTGGGTAAAGAATAATATATCTTGATAAAAAGTAAATGTTTTCTCCGGATCAGATGGGATAAAGTTTCATCCTGGTTCCAGATAAATATTTACTATATCATTTGGGTTGCTTAGATGAGCATGAATGATTTCAATGACAAACACTGTAATGGGTTCACCTTTTTTGGCATAGTCAACTTTTGGGCCTGTGTGGGCTATGAAAGCTGATTTGTTTTTAGAAACTGGGTATGGAACAACTAGTTGACTTGGGACAACTAATTGTGGGCTTGAAGAACTAGTGGGTTCTTTTGGGCTATTTGAAGAAAAGTGGATGGGGCTACCAAGGTAGACTGGACCACTGGTCTTACTAGGTTAGTTTTACCAAGAGGTTGGTAACGATTAGCAATTTGGATTGGGCTTGACAAGACTACTGGGCTTGGCAAGGTTAATTGGGTTTTTGCAGTAGCTCTCTCGGCTTTGGAAGAGGTACTAGCCTTACTAATTTTTCTGTCCGTCATGATGTTCCTGCAAAAATTCACGGGTTAGGAAATCAGGGATGCAGTTATTACTGCCTTTAATATATTCGATGTCAAAATCGAAAATACTTAAAATAGACTGCCATCTGGCAAAAATCTGCTTACTAGCAATATTTTGTACATCATTTTTCAAAACATATTTTGCAGATTTGCAATCAACTCTTACTAAAAAATTTTGATTTAGAATATCATCCTGGAATTTAGAGATACACAGGACAATAGATAAAATCTCTTTTTTTAATAGTACTATAATTCCTTTGTGCATTATTCCAGATACCATAGTGAAAACGAACAATTTGCTCTGGGGAGTCTGGAGTGAACTTTTGAAGGAGGATACCACCGTAGCCAATGTCGGAGGCATCAGTTTGGATGATTTTGAAAGAATCAACCGAAGGAATACAAGGCAAGACAAAGTTTTGATGAACTGCTTGACTTGTTCAACAATGGATGTATGAACAGAAGTCCAAGGAGGAGGATTTCCTTTGAGTCTGTCATACAGAGGTTTAACAGTTTTCCTAAGATCCTGATAAAAGTCAGAAACATAATTTAGGGAACCTAAAACCTTTGTACCTGGGTTTTATCCAAGATATCATCAGGGAACTTATCTGCAAATTGGATAGAACGACTGATGGGAATAATGGTTGACTGTTGTATGTTGTAACCAAGGAACCTTACTGAGGTTTGGACAACTTAATTTTACTAGCTGAGATGACTAGACCATTGTGTCTAACTATCTCAAGGAAAGAATGAAGATGCTTCCAATGTTCTTCTATTGACCTGGAGAAGATGAGTATATCATCTATATAGACAATAAAAAAATGACTAATACCATTAAATATCTCATTCATGATATTTTGAAATTCACTTGGTGCATTTTTTAATCCAAATGGCATTACATTCCATTCATAATGACCAAAAGGAGTTGTGAATGCAGTCTTATATCTATCTTCGGAGATATAAGAATTTGCCAGTAATCACTTTTCAAATCAAATTTAGAAAAAGATTACTGAATTACTAAGTCTTTTAATTAAATCCTGTTTATTTGGAATTGGGTACCTGATCCATTCCAAAACAACATTTAATGTTTATAATTGATTACTAGTCTTGGTACGCCTCTTTCTAATTCTGCATTTTTGATGACATAGAAAGCTGGCATGACCAAGGAGATTTGGATTTCTGAATGATACCATTGTTAAGTAACTGGGCAATCTTTCTTGCAGATTTCCATTACTTCATGGTTCATTTGGATTGGCCTGGATTTAGTAGGGATATTTGTCTCACTAAATCCTTCTATGTATGGAAGTTTTACCATATGTTTCTTCCTATGCCAGAAAACTGTAGGAAGGTTAGAAACATACTTCTTCTTCCAATTTTAACCTAAATTGCTCAATCTTTTTAATTAAGATTGGATTTGTTAATTGCTCTTGAACTCTTTTATGGTTAATTTCATCTTTGAGAAATTTTACATGTTGAGTTTTTTGAGTGATTGCATTAAGATGCTGAGAGACTGAGTGATCTCTTAGTTGTCTTAATGTTTAGTTTCTGTTTACTAATAAAATTGAAAGTTACTGATTGACCAAATGGCTTAGTGGTTACACCCTTAGTATCTGTTGTAAATGGATACAACAAATATACGAATGGTAATCCAAGGATGACTTCACTAGTCATATTTTGTACTAGGACAAAAGATTTTCTAAAACATACATTGTCTTGACAAATATGAACATTTGGCAACTTGTATTTAACTTTCATTTTACTTCCATTTACTGAACTAAGTTTCTCAAGTGTCTTTTGATAATACTTAGTTGGTATTATTCTTTCTTGAATACAGTTAACATCTGCACCTATATCAATAAGGGCAACAATATCAAGTTTAAAATCATTAATAATGATTTGTACTTGAGAATACCATTTTTTAAAATAATCTTGTTAACCAGATTAATTCTATAACTATCATTAGTTTGTGAACACCCATCATGAGATGGTAGCTTCGTTACACCTGAATTTTCCACTAAAGAGGTGGAGGTTACAGGTATCCGCTGTAATTGTGTTCCATCCTGAGATTCTGTCTCAGATTGTTCATTAACTAATGACTATTTTTCTGGATAAAAATCCTTTGTAGCGCCAAAGCTATCTATGTGTAAAAAACTTAAAGCTTCTGCAAATTTTTTGTCTTGAGCTTTTAGTTCTTTGATTTCAATTTTGATTTTGTTAACTTCAGCTTGAAGATCTTGTAAAGTGAGTTTTTTTTTTCTCTTTACTAAATCTTTCCATAGCTGTGTTGAAGCTAATAAGTTGCTTACTACTGGAAGCATTCTTATCATCTTTTTTTAGTAAAAGATCTTTGAGTTTTTTCACATACTTGATTTTTAACTCAGGACCTCTATCTTACTGATTAATTCAATGAGAATGTTTTTCTTCTCTCATTCTTTGGTTATTACATTAATTGTCTTGCAGAGACAACTATCCTTGCAACCTAATTTAATGTTAGTTCACTAGGATTATCAGATGCTGAGAGGTACTAGATTCAGTTTCAGACTACTATGAGAGTCTGAACTTTTGTACCCTGATTCTTTAGCCTAAAGATCTTAAGAATTTCTTCTTCTTCTTGTGGGGCTAAGTTTAATCTTTTAACTTGTTTTTTAACTGGACAATTAGGACTAATATGACCTGTTTTTCCACAGTTAAAAACATTTGACATCTTTATCTTTTGTGGATTTAGATGTGCTAGCATGTTTTCCAGATTTTTTCTTATAAGTTTTATGCTTATAAGGTTCTTCTAGATTTTTCATAAAAATTGGGTTTGCTAAAAGTCTTTTTATTTCTAGAATAATGACTTTGCTTTTACTATATGATTATGGGATTTGTGTTTCTGGCAAGAGATGGCATTGCTACTAAAGGGAGACCATATTGCTCACAGAAATTTCACATTTCATATTTAGCTTTTTTCTCTTGTCATTGGCAAGTTGCTTACTCTAAGCTTCCATGTCAATACACATCTTAAGTCCTTCCTTTTTAATGGTACTAACAAGATGGCCATATGTAAGGGAATCATATTCAATAATCCTGTGTCTTTACTAAGTGCATCCCTAATCTTATGTGCAAAGAGATTTGGGAGGCCATTAACAAATTTTTCTTTCCAGAAAGATTTATTGCAATCTGGACGAATCATGACTCTAGAGATGAATACATCTTTGTACCATCTAAAATCACTTAGTGTTGGGCACCTTAAATTACTAAGCTGACATGGATTCTAACTTCAATATACTGGGTGTTCCAACAAAATGTTTAATAAATGGTATAAATAAGAGTATTGATACCATCAGATCTACCATTTTCCAAGGGTTTGATTAAACACTGACATACCGTCATCATGTCTTTGACAACAGCATACTTGATTTCATCTCTGGTTTCTTGTGTGAGATAATTGTCCCACCAACTACGTAACATACCAGTAAAAACCTGAAGTGATAATGTCAACTATCTCAGGTTCATCTTGTGTCAAGATTTGTTACATAACTGTTAATAAC
>CAUOFW020006874.1:0-22788 GCA_963454935.2 Ilex paraguariensis | reverse complement strand
AGCCCAAGGTTCCAAATATTGTTATCGAGGCATTAACTGCCTTACCCACACTGAGCTTCCTCTTATGCCTAAGGTTGTACATGGTGCTGTTAAAGTTCCAATTTTGAACTGTGCCCATCGTTGAAGAGGGTGCCAGTGTCTGAGCCAATATCTAGCGCTGGAGAAACAATGGTGGGCACAGTTGCATGCGATCTAGTAGGAGGACCATTTCAGCGTGGATCTTCCCAACCGGAATAACAGGCCCTAGCTCGGGTCATGCTACTCTGGGTCCAATTGTCGACTTAAGGGGAACCTATTGGACAACGTGACTTTAAGCAGTCGTACACTTATAGAATCGATTCCCTAGGTGGACCTTCGTCATTCTGTCAGTTGACCTTTCCGAGCTAGGAGCTGTGATACCCTCCACACACTTCTCGAGGTAGGGTTCATCTTTTTCTTTGATTTTCCCTTGTTTCAACTTGTAATGTTTTAATTTCCTTCTTTGGCCTTAAGCGGCGATGCACGTCTGTGCACTTGGAGGGGAGGTCCATCATCTAAGGAAGGAAGCTCATCGGAGGAGTGCTGAACTCCAAGAGGCACGACAACTGAATGTCGAGCTCCTGCACTGGGGTCTAGCTGTAGAATTCAAGGTAGTAGCTACTTTCGATCACAGAGCTTGAGTTTTTTGGCTGTTGATCACTACTGCCACTTTCGAGATCTTTCTATGTGAACAATTGAGCTCCAATTCGGAAGAATTAGCCTCTTTGCAGCAAGATTTCGATGTCCAAGCTGACAAGCTAATCTGTTTTGAAATCGACAAGGTAGTTTTGATGACGTAGCTAAGAGAATCTCATGCTATGATTGTCGACCTGAATAACTCCCAAGCTGCTGAGTGCCGGTTGGTTGAAGAGAAACTCAAGGAAATTGAGAAGGCCAAGATGGAGGCCGCCAAGGCATTTGTAGACAGGTTCTTTAACTTCGCAGACTAGGCGATCGAGAAGTTTTTTGACCTTGACCTCGATCAATTTGAGCGTAGGTTTGACCTTCCTCCTGGCGACCCTTTTGATGCTACCTCACCTGCCAGGCAACCATGATGGTATTCTTTTCTTTTTTTTTTTAAAAGTGTAACTCTCCTTATTGATTGAAATGAAGAACACTTAACCTGCTTCTTATATTGTTGATTGCTTGCTGTGTTCTCCCCTTGCCCTCTACTCTGGCAAATACCTTGGCTACCTCGGTTATCGAGGCTCCTTGAAGATCGTGGTCTTCCACCAAAACTGCCACTACCTTCCTCGAAGTGTGTTACTAGCTATCTTGAAGTGCCTTCCTCATCTTTCGCAGTTGTTAGATTTTTTTGCCACCTCTTCACCTATCATAGAGTCATTGAAGACCCCTTTATCACTTCGATTGCTAAAGAGGTTTCTAAGTGTCGCGAAGAATGGTGCGACGCAAGGTTGTTGCGACTCCAGGTTCCTTAATGACTATGCCTTGTTCCTACAAAATGAGCCCCTAGCCATCTACGCTTTCTCGAAGACTGCGCCTGCTCAGTTGAACTATGCAATTGACATAGAGTCTAACTATCAGATAGGCGCAACTCAGGATTTCTACGCTCCTTTGATTTCATAACTATCTCGAGGACCGCATCTACTTTGCTGTCAGGAACCTTGAAGACTGTAGCTCCTTGCATACCATTATCCCTCAGTGATCATGCTCTGCGTTGGCATCTATGCCTATCGCAACACCCTTGACTTCTGCGAGTTTCAATTTTTGCCATTTATCTTTTGTCGTAATGACACTCGAAGACCATAGCTCCTCGACTGTCGTGAGCCTTGGATACTTGGGCTTTGATTGTCTTAATTTATTGCCTCAAACATTGTAGCACCTTGATTTCCACTACTAATTGGTTGTTATGACTATTGATGTGAATGAAACCTTGACTAGTGTTACTGGTGGATTGGGGTGACTCCTCGACTGGCGTGTTTCCTAGGCTACCACACTCACCATAGGTGCCTTGACCTTCTTGACTGTCGTGCCTAACTCAACTACTCACCCCACTCCCCCATTGCCTATAAATAAAGGCCTCCACTCACCCAATCCCCCACTTCTCAATTTACTTTCTCAAAATTTTCTCACCCCCTCTTCCTCTCTCAATTTCCTTGCCCTATTTTGTTTTGCAAGGTCTTTGTCATTGTTCTTCTCTGATAACCTACTGTCCTTTTCACCCCCTTTTTTCCTCAACCTTCTTCCTCCTCTTTACTTACCCAGTGGCCAATTCTCGTCTTATTCGCGCAGGCTCAATGCCTCTGCCAGAGGAGTGGTTCCGTGCCTTTTTTCTTGGCACTAATATGGATTAGTTTTCTGAATGGCTCCAGATCTACATTCCTGAGTTGGACGGTCCAGCCCACCCGTTAGTTTTGGAGCCCTCTATGCCCCTTAAAGAAGCTACTTATCTAGATCTTGAGTTTTTGTTTCGCTTGCCCCTATAGAAGGGTGACTACCCCTACTTTTTTTATTGATTTTATCTTCTCTTTCTACAGACTGGTTCGACTATTCTGATCATTTTCTTGTGAATGAGGTTTTTTACAACATCTTGGAGTCCACCCACATCCTTCCTACCATAGAGATGTGGTGTCTAATTTAAGTCAATCGGTGAAAATTGAGCCTAATTCCTTTGATTTCTTGTTGGAGCCGTGAGACTTGCATATTTGTTATTGGCTGGGGTAGGTTTACCCCTACCTTGGAGGACTTCTCAATGCTACTTCATTTGCCAATCATTGGCAACTATAGTCATAGTGTTGCGGCTCCCCATTCCTGCAGAGATAGTCGTAGTTGCCTATTGTCGGATTATTCCACTACTACCGTGAAGCCTGGTGGGAACAAGTGCACTTGTATAGACTAGGCGAGGCATTTTTTTTAGACACATTAAGCATTCAAAGGGCAAGTGCCACGACCATGTTGGTTTCGATGGCCCCGAGTTGGAGAGTGACCATTTTCTGGCCGCTTCCATCGCGATGTGGTTGATGCGATATGTAACCCTAGAGGCCCCCTCTGACGGCATCAGCAACAACATTTTTCCTTTGGCTGTTAGACAGGCCTACGATTGTGCAGGGAAGAACTTATATTATTTTCTCGACAAGTTGCAAGAAGCGACTTCTACTTTGGTGGGAGATATTACATTGGCAGTTATGCCTCTGCCCTTTTCTTGAAGCTCTTTTGTATGTGTTCTCTCCTAGTTGCAAGAGATCTTATGGTCCTTTTTTGTGGGGAGCACGATTGTCTGGGTGTTCCATATCCAAGCTCATGGGCCTCCTCCTCGACTAGGAGTCACATTTTGTTTTTTGCCTTTATGGACTTGATTTTAATCGTACACCTAAGTTGTAATACTACTTGGTAAAGTTCGAGATTGAATCCACAGGGAGTTACTTGTTAGAATTCAAAATAGAAAAGGTAAGATTATCGTGCGCATAATGTGTAAATGACTACTTACACTACACTCAAAATACAAAATACTTACACTAAAATTTTGATTACAACAATTAAAAAATACTACTCTTGTGTTTGGGGATCCAACGTGGTTCCTATTGCATGAGATTATGTTAGCTCGGTACTCGTAACATGAGCATATAGTAATACAATACCAAACTGAAATAGAAACCACCCATTATTAAAGGGAGGTATAAATATTGAAGGATAGATAAAACATCGGAATTCCATTGCTCAACAATATTATAAATGTCTTCATCCTTTATTAAAGAGTATAAAAGGACTATTCATTTTGCATTGCTATAGACAAGCAAGAAGGGTAAGCCAATTTCATTACAATACTACGTAAATACAAAACAAAACACAAAGAATTCTTCTCCGAGGAATAGTTGAAACAACTTCACTCTTATTATCTACTAAAGCAAAAAAGTGAGAGAGGTTCAACCCTTCAAGTAGAAAGGAAGTAAAAGAAATGTAGAAGAAGAGAGTTTTTGGCTTGGAGTGTTTACAATAGGGTATTTTTCTCTAGGAATTTTGCTCTTCAAAAGGTGGAAGATCTCCCTTGAAAATGACCCCGAACATGCCTATTTATAAAGTGTCAAGGCCTAATTAAGGCAACAGACATCCACAAGGACCAATTAGGAACTTTATTGCATCAATAGACCAGTGGGAGAGGAGATTGAAGTTGAGGCAGTTAAAACCTCCATCCGGACGCCACCACCCCCTTCTAGACGGTACAAATACTCTAGAATTTTTCCTTGCAGCCTCCTTTGTTGATTTGTAGTGACTTGCCATGTGATGCCCTTAAAATCGGGGGTCTTTTGTTAAGCGTTGACTATCCGTCAACCCACAGAAATACCCGTGATTATCGACCAATCCGACATCATGTCAATAGAATCTCTTTAATCGGGATCGTTACCCACACGTATAACCCCCGTACATTATACCATTTGACCCAGCCAGGGTCCGATATACCACAATTTATCCTTATTTTATGTCCATTTATATCCTTGGAACCAAAGAACTCAAAGCCCAAAAAAAAGTATGGCACAACAGTTTTAAAATTTCAGATTTTTGGAGAACCTATCGGTAGGACCGACCGGTAGGTTGTGCCCACTAGAAAAGTCCTACCGGTAGGTCTTACCTGAAACCAAATTCTGCCTGTACGAGATCCTATCGGTAGGTGTTTCCCATTGGACCATGTTCTACTGGTAGGTCCTGCCTAGGTTTGCCTATTTCACCTGTTTTCAATTTTCAATTCATTTCAAACCTACCCAAACTCATATAACATATATTTGTACATCAAATACAATTAAAACAAGTTCTATTACAGTCATTTTCAAAAGATTACTAGTCCAAAACATGATTTCTTACAATGTTTTACAAAAATATAGATCAAAGGCCACAAGTTGGCCTCTCTTCATTCTCGAGGCCCCGAATAAGATCTGTCCACCAGTGTGTATCCCCCACCTGAAATATTTTTTTGTATAGGGTGAGCTACGCTCAATAGAGTATCTCCTACAGAGGCTACTCCTCAACCTAAGTGCATATAAAATGTGCACATGCAACAATCAACAACCATTATCCATTCCAATTAAGAATATACAATTCTATGTTGGAATGCTACTATGTCATGCCATTAAATGGGATGAGACTCATCCAACATATCGATTCAACCAACAGATCTCCATAGATCATAGGGAGAAGGTAAAAATTTTTATTTTTCTTTTCTCTATTTTCTCTCTTTCTTTTCTAACGTGTGCCAACCGATAGAAATAAGATATTTCTCTCATATTTATAGATTTCTCCCCTATTTATACTCTTTAATTGCGCGGTCCACCTCGCCCCGCACGTTCCCCATTTTCAAGTCCGTTTTTGTCTTGAAACGACTTAATTTCGTCTCGGTTTAAGTTTAAATTATTTTTATTTAAAATTTCTCTCAATTATAAGGAACTTTTATAAATTTTATTTTTGGGGATGATTGTGAGGTCACCTGGCACCTAGTTGTCCTATAAAACGTAAAAAATTTGACTATCTCAGAGTTCGATTAAAATTGATTGGACAACTCGATTTCGTGAGACGAATCCAACGATGAAGTCCGTTGTGTCATTCAAGCTCTATAGAAATACGTATATTAATTCCACATTATAGTGACAAATTATCATTTTGCCATTTTTCAGAAAAAGTTTAAATTTACTTGAGTTTCACATTCTTCTCCCCTTAAAAGAATTTCGTCCCCGAAATTTACACACACATGCACATTCAACCACATGCATATGTGACAAGTATAACATACTCATAATTACAAAAAATATACCTCCATCCTCGAATAAGAAAGGATAACTGGTATGGATAGTGTTCTCGCGCTCCCATGTCGCCACCTCCACTCTTCGGTGTTGCCACAACACCTTCAGTAGCCTCACGATCTTGCCTCATAAAATTTGATCCCGGCTATCCATGATGCGCACTGGTCCCTCCTCGAAGGTCCCATCTGCATTAACAACAAGCTCGCCCCAATCTACCACATGAGTCAGATCTAGGGTGTATTTTCGAAGCATGGAGACATGGAACACCAAGTGAACACCTGATAGATTTGGCGGTAATGCCAACCGATAAGCATTTGTACCAACCCTGTCAAGTACTTTGAAGGGCCTTATATATCTTGGTGACAACTTTTCCCGCTTACTGAACCTGACCACTCCTCTCATAGGCATCACCTTCAAGAAGACATGATATCCTACTTCAAACTCTAGAGGTCGCCGCTGTCTGTCGGCGTAACTCTTTTGTCGGCTCTGAACTGTGAGAAGACGCTTTCGTATTAAGTTCATCTGCTCTGAGGTCTCTTTAACCAATTCTGGACCCGTAGAGGGTCTCTCTCCTACCTCCATCCAACAAATCAAAGAACGACAAGGCCTCCCATAAAGTGCCTCATAGGGTTTCATCTGTATGCTCGCCTGATAACTATTGCTGTAGGCGAACTCCACTAAGGGTAGGTGCTCTTTCTAGCTACCCTTGAGATCTAGGACGCATGCCCGTAGCATGTTCTTTAGAGTCTAGATGGTCCTCTCAGACTGACCGTCCGCCTGTGTATATAAAGTAGTGCTCATCATCAATTGTGTCCCCATGGCTCGCTGAAAACTCTCCCAAAAATGAGCCTTAAACCTGGGATCCCGATTCAATACTATAGATACGGGCACCCATGCAACCGAAAAATCTCCCGTATATACAACCTAAAGAATTCCTCTAGTGTGAAGGTCATTTGCACAGCCAAAAAGTGAGCTGACTTCGTAAGCCGGTCCACTATCACCCATACCGCGTCATGCCCTCGCGATGTTCATGGAAAGTGAGTCACAAAATCCATCGTGACATGCTCCCACTTGCACTCAGCTACTTCCAAGGGCTAGAGTAACCTTGCTAGTCTCTAGTGTTCAGCCTTTATTTGCTGGCACGTGCGACATCGGCTAATAAAATTTTTAATGTGTTTTTTTATTTTGCTCCAAAAATATTGGCGATGAAGATCGTGGTACATCTTCATGTCACCTGGATGCACAGTAAAACGGGAGCAATGAAACTCTCTAAGGATCTCCTCTCTCAGCTCTGTAGATTGGGGAACCACAATCCTTCCCCTAAACCAAAGACTACAATCCATATCAATGGTCTAGCCCTCGTCACCTATACCTGACTGTACTCGATCCCTAATGGATAAAATCTCTATATCCTATCCCTGAGACTCAATCACTCTGCTTAGTAGGGAAGGCCTAGCCACTAAACTCCCCAAAGTATCCTGAGCCTGATCCATGTAGCGTAGCCCAAACTGTCCCACAGTTTCAAGCATCTGCCACTCCCGAGAAGCCACACTAGCCAAGACTCCCCATGACTTCTGGCTGAGTGCATCAGCCACCACATTCACCTTACCGGGATGGTAATGCAAAGTGAAGTCATAGTCCTCCAAATGCTCCATCCACCTGCATTACCTCATGTTGAGGTGCCGCTGTGTGAAGATGTACTTTAGACTTTTGTGGTTTGAAAATACCTCGATATGCTCACCGTATAGATAATGGCACTAAGCCTTCAAGGCAAAGACTATGGCCGCCAACTCTATGTTGTGCGTGGAATAGTTCTGCTCGTGATTCTTTAACTGTCGAGAACTATAAGCCACCACTTTTCCCGATTGCATCAAAACACAACCAAATCCATCCTTCGAGGCATCACAATATGTACCTCAATCCCCATTCTGGGACTATCAAAATAGGGGCGAAAGTAAGCCTCCTCTTCAACTCATGGAATGCTTTCTTATACGAATCTTTCCACTCAAACTTGACCTCTTTTCGGGTCAACTTGGTCATAGGTGCAGCTAATCGAGAGAAGACCTCAATGACCCTCTGGTAGTACCCTGCCAATCCTCAGAAACTACGTATCTCGAAGATTGATTTTGGCCTCTCCTAATTCATGACTGCCTCAACCTTCTCTAGGTCCACAGATACATTCGAAGCAAACACCATGTGTCCTAAAAATTTCACATCTGTAAGTCAAAATTCACACTTGTTGAACTTGGTGTACAATTGATGATCTCTTAAGTCTGGAGAACAACCCTCAAGTGACCCTCATGTTCCTCCTCGGACTTGGAATAGATCAGAATGTCGTCAATAAACACCACGATTAACTGATATAGATAGAGTTGGAACACCCTATGCATGTGATCCATGAATGCTGTCGGGATATTCATCAATCTGAAAGGTATCACGGTGAATTGGAAATGCCTGTACCACATTCTGAATACCGTCTAAGGGATATCTGCCTCCCTAATCCTCAACTGATGGTAGCCAGTGTGAAGATCTATCTTGGAGTAGATCTGCGCTCCCCTCAACTGATCAAACATATCATCAATCCTCAGTAAAGGGTACCTATTCTTGATAATAACCCTATTTAACTGTCGGTAGTCTATGCATAGTCAAAAGGTCTTGTCCTTCTTCTTGGCAAACAACACCGGAGCGCCCCAAGGTGAAGTGCTCGATCTAATAAAGCCCCTGTCCAACAATTCCTATAATTGGACCTTGAGTTCTTGCAACTCAACAAGCACCATCCTATGTGGAGTCATAGAAATGGGCGATGTACCAGGGTGCAACTCAATGGTGAAGTCTACATCTCTATGTGGAGGTAATCCCGATAGTTCATCCAAAAAAACGTCCTCATACTCACAAACTACCCGAGGTAGATCCAACTTCTGTTTCACCTCGTCATTCAGGGTAAGGCTTGCTAGCCAACCCATTAACTATCCATGCCAACAGGAGTCATACACTACTTGGGGTAAAATGTCTTGCTTTTCCCCTGGAACTTGAAACAAACACCCTCTGGTGTGTAGGCGGTGACCCTCTTTCGATCACAATTAATGACGACTCGGTGTGTTGCCAACCAGTCCATCCCAACGATGACATCAAACTCTGACATGTCCATGACCCTAAGGTCCATGGTAAGTAAAATTCTTGAGATTTATAACTCACAACCCCGATATATCTGATCAATAATCACCCTAGCTCCTAGGATAGAACTCACATGCAATGCCTTTTCCAAGGTTTTTACCTCTAAGCCCAAATCTTTCACACATGATGCATCAATAAAAGAATGAGATGCACTAGAGTCAAATAATACCCTTACCCATAAGCGAGAGAGTATAAATGTACCCTGAATAATCGACTGATCGGCTGGCACAATCTGAGGTATAATGGTGTAGATACGCCCTTGAGTGCCTGAAGTCCCGAATTGTAAGCCCTGTCCTCGACCTCGACCCATTCTCTGGCCCATCTGGCCTAATTGCGGTGTCCCAGTTCGTGAAGTAGTAGGGGCCTATGCAGCACCCTGAAATTGGTATTGACTTCCTTGGCCCATGTGGGGTAAGGAGGGACAAGGTATGTCTGTGGCTGCCCCACCGATGATTGGGACTGAGACACCCTATAACTCTGTGATCCCTGCCTCTAAGGAAAATCCCACTTCATGTGACCCGTTGGTGGCAATGATAGCAAGTCCTCTAACCTGCCTAGTATGAAGGCCTCTGATTTCTCCCGCCTTGGGAGGATTGACTTGGCCTTGGTCTTGATAGCTGCGGCCCTGTGGAGTCGAAGTCCTTTGCCCCTTCCTCGAACTTGAAGAAGATTGACCCTCCTTATTCTTGTCTTTAACACCCACTTCCCAGATGTTCTGTGTGCCATTTACCTCTCTCTTAATGGCCATAGATTTCTCGACCGTTGAGTCCAAGTTTTGTAGGCGGAGGCCCACAATTTTCCCCAGATGGACAATTTCAGGCCATCCTCAAACTTCCTCACCTTGAATATGTTTGTGGCCACATAATCGTCGGCGAAATGGGCTAATTCTGTGAACTTAGTCACATATTCTAATACATTCATAGTCCCTTGTCTCAAGTCCAGGAACTCCCGAGCCTTAGCTTGTCGGACAGACACTGAAAAATATTTCCCATGAAGAGCTCTCGGAACTCTCTCCATGTCGTTGCTTCCAAGTTCTTCAAGGCTTTAAACCAATTCCACCATCGATAGGCTTCCTCTTCCTGCTAGAATGCAACTATGTACATTATATCATTTGACCTAGCTAAGGTCTAATATACCCCAATTTATCCTTATTTTATGTCTATTTATATTCTTGGAATCAAAGAACTCAAAGCCTAAAAAAAAGCATGGCAAAACAGTTTTAAAATTTCAGATTTTTGGAGAACCTACTGGTAGGACCAACTGGTAGGTTCTGCCCACTGGAAAAGTCCTACCGGTAGGTCTTACCTGAAACCAAATTCTATTTGTACGAGTTCTTACTGGTAGATTCTACCGGTAGGTGTTGCCCACTGGACCACGTTCTACCGGTGGTCCTGCCCAGATTTGCCTATTTCACCTGTTTTCAATTTTTAATTCATTTCAAACCTACTCAAACTCATATAACATATATTTGTACATCAAATACAATTAAAACAAGTTCTATTACAATCATTTTCAAAAGATTACATGTCCAAAACATAATCTTACAATATTTTTAAAAAATACAGATCAAAGGCCACAAGTTAGCCTATCTTCATCCTCCAGGCCCCGAATAAGAGCCATTAACCAACGTGTATCCCCCACCTAAATATTTTCTAGTATACGGTGAGCAACGCTCAATAGAGTATCTCCTATAGAGGCTACTCCCCAACCTAAGTGCATATGAAATGTGATGGTTGAGGTTTCTTAACTTGCTGAGGAAAAAGTAAAGGAATATGATTTAATTTGTCTTTTTCATCAAGTAATTTTGTTTCCTTTTGAACTATTGGTTCTGACTCAACTGGTTCATTAACAAAGATTGAATCGGCTACTGGCTCAAGCATTTTAGCTTTGATGATTTTGTCAATCACTTTACCACTCCTTAGTGTGATAATTGCTTGGACTTGGCTTAGAGAAGGTTCAGAGGAAACACCATTAGCCTGGGTTTGACCCCGTGGAGGTTTAGGTTGAGATTAAAATTTTGTCTTCCCTGTTCTGCTGAAATACTGGGTTAACATGGCTAAATGACTCTTAGTGTCCTTAATATTTTGTGACGTTTGAGCTTTGAAATTATTGAATGCATGAGTAGACTGTGTATTAAAATTCATTTAACTATGAATGAACTAATTCATGGTATCTTACAAACTTCTTTCATGTGGGGCTTAGAAAGGCTAATATGGCTGCTGAGTTTGAGATTGTGGTGGGGATGGACCTGTTTGCTGACTCATAAGCTTTGTGTTTCTCCAATTGAAATTTGAGTGATTCCACCATCCTAAATTGTAAGTCTCAGAATATGGATTGGAATAGGGATTTTTAAAATTGGAAATAACAAGGGATTGTTCCATCAAGACTTCCTTAAAAGCTGGGATGCTAGGACACTCCCCCGTGAGATATCCTGAGAAAGCACAAATTTCAAGACAGAACAACGATTCTGGTCCTTAGGTCATCATCTACTTTTAACATAGTTCCATCCTTGGGATGTGGATGATTTAGTTTTAACAATCATGTCCCACATTTGGGAACTCTTATAAATTGTATCAAAAAACTCAAATGCCTCATCAAGATTCTTTCCCATGAATTCACTATGAGTCATCATTTCTATAAACTGACGCAATGTAAAAGGAAGGGTAGTATAAAAAAAAATCAACTAAAGTCCAACTCTAGAATGCATAATGTGGGCAAGCTTGAAGAAGATCTTTAAATCTCTTTCAATATTGAGAAAAAGTTTTTCCCTCTTTCACACAAAAATTCATGTCTGGATGTCTCAATGCATCAGTGTGATGTACATAGAAAAATTTCTTAAAAAATTCAGTTTGTGAGACTTGCCAACTTGAAATGGATTGAATTTTCAAAGAATTTAGCCACTATTTAGCTTTATCCTTCAAAGAAAAAGGAAAAAATTTCAACTAGGCCGTTTCAGAATTATCTTGTAATGCACCACATACTTTCTCAAATTCTTTCATATGCAAATTAAGATTTTCTAACACAAGACTATGAAACTGGGGTAAAAATTGTATTGTACCTAATTTAATGTTAAAATTTGGAGCATTTATGGAAAGAACAAAACATGAGAGGACACTACTGCTTGTAGGATGCAAATATTCTCTCAAAGATCTAGCATTTTGAATCACCTCTTGTTCTCTTCGATTATTATTAGCTATGCTTAATTCAAAAGATTTTGAAGATGCTTGTGATGATGAAGGAATTGACTGATTTACAAACCCTACTGATGACTTAGTAGACATAAACAAAAACAATAAAAAAAATAGTAAATATATATATAACACAAACTAGGCAACTTCCCTATTCTTTTTTCAAACTATAGTAACTCCCCAACAACAACACCAAAAACTTGACTTGAATATAATCATAAACCCAAGTACAAGTGGTCAAGTTGTAATTCTACTCGGTGAATTTCGAGGTCAAATCCATAAGGAGTTATCTGTTCAAACTAAAAATAAACAAGGTAATATTGTCGTGCGCGTAGTGTGTATTACAAAAGCTTGTGATGTGAAATTAGAACTAATAAGTAAATACTTAAACTCAACTTTTGATTACAACAATTGAAAAAAACTGCTCTTTAGTTTGGGGATCCAACATGCTTCCTATTTCTTGAGATTATGAGAATACCACCTTACAACAATTAACTCCCATGCTACTAGAAAGTTAACCAATAGGTTTGATGTATAAGTTGAACAATATCACAACAACTACTAAGTTAGCCGAAAGGTCTATGCAACCTTGCAACAAATAATTAGCCCTAGTAAACTCGAAGGTGAACCACTCAAAATGTTTACTATAACTAATTGATTGACAGTTCTATGATTCAATAAAAGCAGAATTCCAGTTTATGCATTGAATCAAGAGTATTGGTTATGTCATGACTTAACCTATTTATAACCAATCTCCTGATTGTTTCATAAATCCCTACTACATGCATCATTGTATCATGCATGAAGTACAAAATGACGTATAGATGAAATTGTATATATCAATAAGTTTAGCTTAGTAATCGTAACTATGAGCATATAGTAATACGATACTAAACAGAAATAAAAATCATCCATCATTTAAGGGAGGTATAAACATTAAAACATAGATAAAACATCGACATTTCATTACTTAAAAATATTACACACGTCTTCACCTGTTACTAAAGAGTATAAAAAGACTTACTCTTTATTGCTATAGACAAACAAGAAGGGCAAGACAATCACATTACAATACAACACAAACAAAAAAAAAACACAAAGAATCCTTCCCGAGGAATAGTTGAAACACCCTCACTCTTATTACTTACTAGGATGAAAAAGTGAGGGAGGTTCAACCCTCCAAGTAGAAAGGAAGTAAAAGAAATGTAGAAGAAGAGAATTTTTTGCTAAGAGTGTTTTGGGTTGGGTATTTTTCTCTAGTTCTTTTGCTCTTCAAACGGTGGAAGCTCTCCCTATGTATTGGCATCAAAGCCTGATTAAGGAAGGCAAAAACCCACAATGACCAATTAGGAGCTTTGTTGCATTAACAGACCAATGGGTGAGGAACTTGAAGTTTAGGCAGTTAAGACCACCGTTTGGACAGTACTCTGATTAGTGCTTAAAATTAGCATTTTACTATGCCTTTTTGGGACTAATTGTACTTTGATGGAATTTAAGTAATGAAATTTTAGGTCCTAAAGTGAACAAAGGCTCAAGAACAACAAATATCACACTTGAGTGTTACACCAGTGCATTAGGTAACAAAATTGGAGAAGGTTGGAACAAAGCAACCACGTTCGAATGCCAACTCACGTTCGAATGTCCACTTGAACTCTGAGAAGAGCAGACTATTGAGACACGGTATGTTGTAATCAAGAAGGAAGACCCTGAAAGTACTTGAGCACCACGTTTGAATGCCAACTCACGTTCGAATGTCCATTTGATTTGATTGAAGACCAGAGTAATGAGTACAAAGAGCCAAGATATACATGGAATGTGGAAATAGAGTTTCACAGAAGACCACAGACCACTTGAGTGATATGGTCAAACCCCATATGGTGTTCGAACACCCCTAAAGCAAAGACAGAAGCCACGTTCGAACGTTAGACAACGTTCGAACATCCATAAAGCCAAAACAGAAACAACGTTCGAATGTTAACTCACGTTCGAACGTCCTCCACAGATTGCTTGCAGGGTAGTTGGTTTTCACTTAGACTTGGGCGGCATACATTATTCA
This sequence comes from Ilex paraguariensis, assembly GCA_963454935.2. NCBI lineage: Eukaryota > Viridiplantae > Streptophyta > Magnoliopsida > Aquifoliales > Aquifoliaceae > Ilex > Ilex paraguariensis. The sequence continues at coordinate 8,602 of CAUOFW020006874.1, read as the reverse complement.
TTCATCCTCTCTTATCTTCCCCCCTCCCCTTCCTTGCTTACAAATACTCCTATTAGGGGAGCTTGAAGTGTGTGCAATTTTTTTTCTCTTGTAAATTAGAGTTTTTTGTAGAGAGTTTTTGATGGAGGCTTAGAATCCCACTCATGTAGTCAATCTTAGATGTATTGTATGTTATATTTACTTGTATAAACAAAGTTAGTTCATCTCTTGGTTGAGGAAGCTACCCTCCATCTTTTGGTTGAGGAAGCAACTCTCCACTTGTTAGTTGAGGAAGTAACCCTCCATTTGTTGGTTGAGAAAGTCGCCCTCCAAAAGTGACTAGCTTTCTTCTACTTTCATTGTTTATTACTTCCAATGCTTTACCTTCCTTTCTTCTTATAAAAGTGAAACTTTTCCACTTTTCAAGAGCTTGACCAAAGCCGTGAAGGATGGAACGTGATTCAATTGTTCTTCGTTGAAAATCGACTTTTCACTTATTGTGCTCTTACATTGTAAGTCCTCTACTTGGAGGAATGAGTATCACTCACTTTTTTAGCTTGACCAAAGCCATGAAGAGCGGGTAGTTCCTCATTCGCTCTTTAGTAAGAGGTGATGAATATGTATGAATTATCTAGAAGTTATACTTGTGCATTTTTTTTATGCTTTAATGCTTTATATTTTACTTACTCATTGAATGATTGAATGTATCTGGCAAAGTTAAGGTACTTTTATAATCGTGAGATCTTTCTATGTCACAGATGACTCTTGCATAGAAAAACTCGTTGGTTCAAGGCAAGTACCCTAGCTAGATCTTCATGACGATATTTCAATCTTCACCATTATTGTGCTTTATCAAAAGAATGGAACATTAATGCCATGGTTGGATGCTTTGTAGAAACACTTGCTTGTTTGTAGACGGGTTGAGTCTCGGCACAGACAATTATTGTAAAATTCTAGAAAGGCATTAGAATCATGTGCTTAATCCTCATAGTCCATCTTTATTTTTTGATTAACTTGCTGTTGACACGGGAGTTAATTGAGTTATAAAGCACAAATATAAAAAATTGGATGATCAATTACATGTTCTGATCCTCGAGCTAAAGGGTGACTTTCACATTTGAATTTATCTTATATTTTGTCTAGAAAACTCTTGGAACGAATCTTATATTCTATTCAGGAAATGCCATCACATAAAATTCTCAAGGTTTCCAGTTACTTGGTCTCTATCACTGCTACTCCAAAACACTGATCATAGTTCCCTATGGATTCAACTCCAGACTTAACTGGATTATTATTATTGCTTGACTGCCTGCACTTGGATGTACACATTTCAGATCAAGTCAAGTTTTTGGCACTGTTGCCGGGGGAACCATAAAAAGTGTTTTTGAGAAAAAAGTGAAAAGACCTTTCTAATTGTTTTTTTATGTTTGAGGATGCTCCTCAATATCAAAATTTACTGACAGAATCTTCTGGGTCTGTGAATCAACCTGAACCACCTTCACCTAGATCGGCAGCAGACTCTTGTGAAAATAGAATGACAATTGATGAGAGACGAGGATAAATTCCTATGAGAGAGGGGGAAGTGCCGAACATTCAAACTTTGTGGGATTACTTAAATCTCACAAGGAATAGTGTCCCCTCTTGTTTTATCTTTCCTGAAGACGCATCCCTCTTTACTGTAAATACGGGGACAGTTCAACTATTCCCTCAATTCTGCACATAAAAGAGTTTGAGGAAGTATGTGGAACGTCTTAAGACAATTCTGAACTAGCCAAAATGAAACTTTTTTCATTTTCTTTAAAGGATAAAGCTAAGCAATAGCTAAATTTTTTAAAATCTCTTTCAATACCTGATTGGGCGCATTACAAAGTGAATTTTTCAGAATTTTTTTCCCTTTACACCGCACTAATGCATTGTAAAGGCAAATCAAGAATTTTTTGGTTAAAGAAGGAGAAACCTTTTACCAGAGTTGGAAGAGATTCAAGGATCTGCTCAGTCTTGCCCACACCATACTTTTGAGAATTAGACCTTGGTAGGTTTTTTCTATGACTCTTTGCCCACCAGACTACATCAGTTTGTCAAAATGATGGCTCAAGCAGAGTTCATGAAAAAAAGTCTAGAGGAGGCATTCAATTTCTTTGATATCATATCTGATAGTTCTCAGATGTAGGACTCAACCTCCCCTACCATTTTTGAAGCTAAACCATCTACTTCTCAAGGGGTAAGTATGTCTTGAGAGATGACGATGACCTAAGAGTAAAAATGTCCACCCTGTCTTAAAAGTTTGAAGCTTTAGAGATAAAAAAGATTCATCAAGTTGATGTTAGCTCTCCTACAGAATAGGTGTGTGGGATTTGTGTGCCGGCAGGACACCCTATTGGGGAGTGTCCTACCATTCCAAGCAAATGTTGTCTCCAACTTCAACAAGTCTTACTCCAACCCATACTCTGAAACATTCAATCCAGGGTGGCGGAATAACCCAAACTTCAGTTAGAGAAACACATAACCAACTCCCATGAACCAACAACAAGGTTCACATCGACCACCTCAAGGACCTGCTGCATACCAAACATACCAACCACCACAAAAGAGGAGCCTTGAGGATATACTAAATCAGTTTATGCAAAGCCAAATGAACTATAACCATAGTTTCACTTAGGCTTTTACTGATTTTAAAATATAGACCACTCAATCTTTCGAGGATCTTAAAAGACACATCCAAAAGTTGACCCAATCCATGAACACACATAAGAAGGGCAAGTTTCCTACCCAACCAAAACCACCACAAGGCCAATTTCAGGTGAGAAATCCCACAACCATGGAAAATCCACAAGACCAAACCTAAGTTGTCACTACACAAAGAAGTGGCAAGGTGATTGATAAGACCATCAGAGACATGCTAATTCCAAAGCTAAAAATGAAGTTAATCCCAGTCAACTCACCAATCGAGCCTAAACTTATGAGAGAAAAGGAATCAGAGCCCATGATTCAACAAGAACTAGAGCTATCAAGGTAAGAAGAACCCTCATGTTCTATTCTGCTTCTTTTCCTTATAGACTCAAAACTGTACAGAAGTTGAATAATCAGCCAAAAATTTACGAGCTCTTCAAGCAAGTAAAAATCAACATACCACTTCTGGATGTAATCAAACAGGTTTCATTTTATGCCAAGTTTCTAAAAGGCTTGTGCACAGTCAAAAGAAGCCAGAATGTTCAAAAAAGAGCCTTCTTGACAGAACAAGCCAGTGCCCTACTTCAACACAAAATGCCTACAAAATACAAAGATCCAGGGTGTCCGACTATGTCATGTGTCATTGGAAACTTCAGAATCAAACAAGCACTATTAGACATTAGAGCTAGTGTCAACTTGTGTCAGTTAGGTCTAGGTGAACTCAAGCCCACTTGTGTCACACTACAGTTGGAAGACAGATCTATAAAAATCCCTAGGGGCATTGTTGAAGATGTACTTGTCCAAGTGGACAACTTTGTATTCCATGTCGACTTCATTGTTCTAGACAGCTAACAATACATTCGGAGAACCAAATTTTTATCATTCTTGGTCGACGCTTCCTAGCAATCTCAAATGCACTAATCAATTGCAGGAATGGAGTTATGAAATTGACCTTTGGGAATATGACTGTAAGACCCGGGAAAAATTTAAAATTTTAAAATTTTTCTGATAAAGGGCAAAAATATAATTTGCCACTATTATGCGGGATTAGAATGCATAATTTTATAGAGCTCAGATGGAGCAAGGAACTTCACCATTGGATTTGTATCACAAAATTGAGTTACCACGTCGAATTCCAAGATAGTTAGATTTTACACATTTTTTTGGGACAATTGGGTAACGAATGAACTTTTAAAGGTCCCCAAAAATGAAAATTATAAAATTTCCTTATAATTGAGTAAAAGTTCAAATAAAATTTATTTGAACTAAAACTGAAATTTAATTAAGTTATTTTAGGTTAAAAATGGACCCGGAAGTGATAAACGAGCGGGGCAATGTGGACCGTAATTAAAAGTATAAATACGAAAAAAATATCTAAAAATTGAGATATTTCACACCATTGGCTGGCTGTGTTTAGATGTTGAAGGGAGAGAGGAGAGAAATCATTTCTTCAAGGCTTTCTCCTTGGATCTAAGAAGTTCCGCCGGTCAAAATTGCTTGATCCAAGAATTAAAGTTGGTCTACGCGACGAGGGTTACACGTATGTACCAAGAACGAAGAATTTCACCGAAGTTCAAGGAAGAAATTTTGGAAAAATCAAAGGTTGAGGCTAGGGAGGTGTTCTAGAGGTTTCTACTCTTTCTTATACACTCAAAGAGGTAGGGCTTTCTCCTACCTTGGTTCATGCCTTACCTAGGATGTATTATGGAATGGGTAGGGTATGAAATAGCCTAGGTCATTTGACCACGGCTATGGAAATATGGAAATAGGTGTGGAATTTGGCCTAGGCCAATTCCTAGTTGAGTTTGGCATAGGAAATTACTTGTGTGATTTCTTTGAAGCTTGATTTTTTTGGGCATATTATGTTTGTATATAAAGTACCTTGAATGATGAAGTTTCTATTTGATAAAAATGGGAATAACATGTCTTGGTATTATGATGTGTTGAAATCATATGCTTATGATGGGTGTTATTTGCATAGAATGTGTAATAACATTATTTGTGTTTTGGGAGGTATTGGACTAAATGCCTAAATGAAAATTGAATATTTTATGACATGGATATTGTGGTAACATGCTTATAAATTGTGATGGATTTTGGTAATTATATGCTTAGGATGTAAATTGCCATGACATGTTGAAATATGTGGTTGAAATGGGTCCATATGACATTCATTACATATGAGCATGATATTGATAATGCAATGGTGCACTTCATTGCATATGCACGGGGAAAACACTTCCATAAGCATGAGTGTGGGTGTGTGTGGGTGCATGGTTTAATCAACACCACACTTGGTGCTTGATGATGGGCTCAGGAAAGTTGGATTGAAATTCCGACTGAGTCGCATGTTGCATGAAAGGAAATTATGGGCTGGTATAGTAAGAAAAGCTAAAATATCCCTTGGGTGAGAGACTCGGTGATTGGATACGCACTCCGTTGGTATAGGAGCCCATGAAGTGTGTCGGTGTACGCGGAACCGTTGGTGGAAGTCCATGAATTCCATTTCGGTTGGGTGCCATTGGTGTAAGTTCATAAATAATCCACCCCAATAAAGACCCAGAGATTTTAATTGGCCATGAATGGACAATATAAATGGCGGGAGATAGAGGAGCTCGATTTTATATGCATTGGCACTTGCATGTGTTGAGGAGCCGGGAAAGGCTCAAGTTTATGGGCAAGAGTGAGTCTTATCTCATTCAAGGCATGACACGATAGATTCCAACATGAATTGCATATTCTTGCATTGAAATGGATATTGGTTGTGTGTTATTGCATGAGACCACTGCATATGCATTTAGGTGGGGAGTAGCCTCTATAGAAAATGTTCTACTGAGCATGGCTCACCCTATACAGGAATACATTTCAAGTGCGGGGTTTGTACCGGTGGAGGACTCACATTCGAGGCCTCAACGACGAAGAAAAGCCGACTTGTGGCTTTTGTAGTATATTTTGTGTAAACTTTTGTCAAAGCTGTATTTTGGCATGTAAAGATATGAATCACATGTAATAGAACTTGTATGGATCATGTACAATGTGGAAAAACTTCATTATACATGTTTGGGTTGGTTTTGGAAAGGTTTTGGATGAATTGGAAATGAAAAACTTCTGAAACAGAAAATTCTAGGCAGCAACTACCGGTAGTCAATAGGTAGTACCTGTCCAGTAGGTAACGACTACCGGTAGCTAACAGGTAGTACCTCTCCAGCAGGCAACGACTACCGGTAGTCAACAGGTAGTACTTGTCTAGTATGAAACACCTACCGGTAGCTCCTCCAAAAATCTAAAATTTTAAAATTTCTTTGTCAACCTTTTGAGCTTTGATTTTCTTTAGTTCCAATGATACAAATGGACATTAAATGAGGTGTATTGAGGTATGTTGGATCTCTGTTGAATTAAATCATTAAAGGAACACGAGTTACATATGTGGGTTAAAATCCCGAGTGTTGGGATATTATTGGTGAGATGTCAGCTCAAGTGACACTCACGGGTATTCCGCGGGTTGACGGGTTGTCAACGGGACCCCCAATTTTAGGGGCATCATAGATTGGTATCAGAGCATAGGTATACGAAATACCTAGGACTTGATGAGCATTGGGTTTAGACCATTGCATGCATTGTACATTTCATCTTATGTGCTTACATTGTGTTACATGATTGCGTACTATGTGATTATGTGAATGATATATATGGTAAAATGTACATGGAAAGGGACACTTGGGCTAGAAAACGTAACCTTGGGGGTCAGAAAAGAAATCAACGGACTAGTTCAAGGTATAAATGTTTACTAGTGGGTGGTTTAGACTCTACTAGGGAAACAAGGAGATAAATCTTAATATTTCAAGTCTGGTCCCTATTATGGGATACTAAATAAATGATCTATTGTTATCTGACATGTCTGTAGATGGCAACTAGGGGAAGGGGACGTCAGGGTGGATGGAACAATAATCAACCACCACCGACTTTTGACCAACAAGCCTTAGTAGAGGCTATTGGTACGGCGGCTGCTACCATTGCACAGGCTAGTGCTACAGCTGCCACCATTGTACAGACCAGTGCAAGTGGGGGACAAGAAGGCTCAAGTAACCTCCAAAAGTTTAAAGCACACCAACATCCGATATTTCTAGGAGGGACAAATCCTATGGTGGCTGACCATTGGTTACATCAGATTGATAATGACTTAAGGGCTATGGAGATCACCTCCGATGCCACGAAGATAACTCTGGCTATATTTCAGCTAGAGGGAGAATCCCAAGTGTGGTGGGATTGGGTAAAAGACTCCAAGAACTTGGAGGTGATGTCATGGGCAGAGTTCAAGGAGCTCTTCATGGCCAAGTACTTCCTGGTGACTGCTAGACGTGCAAAAGCTTGGGAGTTTCTAGACTTGAGACAAGGGACGATGTTGGTGATGGAATACGTGACTAAGTTCACAGAATTAGCACGTTTCGCCGATGATTATGTGGCCACAGATATGGCCAAGGTGAGGAAGTTCGAGGATGGCTTGAAGTTTTCCATCCGAGGAAAGATTATGGGTCTTCTTTTGCAAGACTTGGGCTCGATGGTCACAATGGCTATGACTATTGAGAGGGAGGTGGAAGATGCACAGAACATCCGGGAAGTGGGTGCGAAGGACAAGAAGAAGAAGGGTCAATCTTCTTCTTCTGGCTCGGGGAAGAAGTAGAGGACTTCTACTCCTCAAGGATTCTAGGGACAGAGGCGCGGTCATCAAGGCCAAGGCCAAGGTCGATCCTCCAAAGAAGGGAAAAATATAGGACTACTTATCAGGCAGGGCAGAGGACATGTTTCTATTGCCACCAGCCGAATCACATGAAACAAGATTTCCCTCCGAGGCAGGGAACCTAGGGTTACGAGTCATCTCAGTCTCAGACTTTGGTGGGACAATCGCAGACATAGTATATTCCTCCCAACCCCACCATGGGCCAGGGGAGCCAGTATCAATTCCAAGGTGCTACACAGGCCCCTACTACTTCACGTGCGGGGACTCCACAAGCAGGGCAGCTAGGGTAGGGCATAGGTCGAGGTCGAGGCTGAGGATAGGGCTCACAAGCCGGTACTTCAAGAACCCAGGGGCGTGTCTATGCCATGGTACCATAGACTGAGCCGATAGATCCGTCAGTGATACAGGGTACATTTCTACTCTCTAGCTTATGGTCTAGAGTATTATTTGATTCTAGTGCATCGCATTCTTTTATTGCTGCATCTTGTGTGAAAGACTTGGGCTTAGAGGTTGACACCTTAGAAGAGCTATTGTATTTGAGTTCTCCCCTAGGAGCTAGGGTGAGAGTGGACCAGATATGTTGGGGTTATGAGCTAGAGATCTTGGGGATTCTATTCATAGTGGACCTTAGGGTCATGGACATGTCTGAGTTTAATGTTATCCTCGGGATGGATTGGTTGGGAGCACATCGAGTCTTCATTGATTGTGATCGGAAGAGGGTCATTGCTTATAACCGGATGATGTCTGTTTTAAGTTCCAAGGGAAAAACATGATGCTTTACCCCAAGCCGTGTATGACTCAAGATGGCACAGACAGTTGATGGGTTGGCTTACAGCCTTACCCTGGAGGACGAGGCGAGACAGAAGTTGGGTCTACCTCGAGTTGTATGTGAGTATGAGGATATTTTTTTAGACAAACTACCAGGATTACCTCCACATAGGGATGTAGACTTCAACATAAGTTGCATCCCGATACATCGCCTATTTATATGACTCTATATAGGATGGCACCAACCGAAATTACAGGAACTCAAGGTCCAGTTGCAAGAATTATTGGATGAGGGCTTCATTAGACCGAGCACTTCACCTTGGGGGCGCTCCGATGTTGTTGCCAAGAAAGAAGGGACAAAACCCTTCACTATGCGTAGACTATCAACGAGGATTGACGACTGTTTGATTAGCTGAGAGGGGCGCGAGTTTACTCTAAGATAGATCT
>CAUOFW020006873.1:0-22788 GCA_963454935.2 Ilex paraguariensis | reverse complement strand
AACCACATCGTGGAAGAGGCAACAATTCAAAGTTATATAAAGGGAGGTATGACAAATCTCATATTCAATGTTATAATTGTCATCGATATAGTCATTTTGCTTCCGAGTGTAGAAATGATTTTGTGGAAAAAATAGCATTGAAGACAAAGTTGAAAAGGTAGAGCCGACCTTGTTGTTGGCATACAAAGAATAGCAAAAGGAAGATAAGAACGTGTGGTACCTTGACTCCGGTGCTAGTAATCATATGTGTGGAAACAAAGAGATGTTTGCAGAGCTTGATGAATCGGTGAGTGGAAAAGTCACTTTTGGAGATTCTTCTCAAATTCCGGTAATGGGAAGAGGTAATATTTTGATTCGTTTGAAGGATGGAAAACACCAAGTTATTTCTAATATTTTTTATGTTCCAACAAGAAAAATAATATTTTGAGCTTGGGACAACTCTTAGAGAAAGGTTATGTTATTTGCATGAAAAATCATAATATTTCAATAAGAGATAGAAACGAGAATTTGGTTGCTAAAGTGCAGATGACAAGAAATATAATGTTTTTGTTAAATATTCAAAGTGATTTGGCAAAATACTTGAAATCATGTATTAAAGATTCTTCTTGGTTATGACACTTGAGATTTGGGCACTTGAATTTTAGAGGACTAACCTTGTTGTCTAGAAAGAAGATGGTGAAAGGATTGCCCTCTATCAACCACCCGAATCAACTTTGTGAGAGATGTTTAATTGGAAAGTAAGCTAGAAAGAGTTTTCTCAAAAAATTCATTTCAAGAGCAACCAAACAACTTTAACTTGTTCACTCGGATGTTTGCGGCCCTATAGACCCACCATCATTTGATAAGAATCGGTATTTTCTTCTCTTTATTGATGATTTTAGCCGAAAACGTGGGTTTATTTTCTAAAACAAAAATCGGAGGTGTTTGGTATTTTCAAAAAGTTTAAGGCTTTAATTGAAAAACAAAGTGGGTATGAAGTCAAGGCAATTAGATCCGATAGAGGAGGTGAATTCACATCAAATGAATTCAAAATTTTTTGTGACCATCCTCTAACAGTTCCAAAATCACCACAACAAAATGGTGTTACCAAAAGGAAGAGCCGAACCATTCTTGACATGGCTCAGAGTATGTTGAAGAGTAAAAAAATGCCCAAGGAGTTTTGGGTGGAAGCTATTGATTTTGCCATCTACTTGTTAAATTGGTGTCCCACTAGAAATGTTCAAGACAAAACACCACAAGAAGCATGGGGAGGAATCAAGTCAAATGTTTCTCATTTGCAGGTCTTTGAAAGTGTATGCTATGCACATGTGCCGGATAATAAACGGACAAAACTAGATGACAACAGTGAAAAGTTTGTCTTCATTGGCTATGATTCAAGAAACAAAGGTTACAATCTTTACAACCCAAGTAATGGCAAAATAATCATTAGTACAGATGTTGAGTTTGATGAAGAAGATGAATGGAATTGGAATACTCCACAAGAAGGCTATGATTTTTTCTCATTCTTTGAAGAAGAGGAGGAGTCCAATAATGAGATCATGGAGTTGCCCTTTATTCTCCTCCACCATCACCACCAATGTGCAAGTGTCTCCATCATCATCCGAAGCAAGTTCAAGTGAAAGGTCATCTCGCACGAGGAGTCTTCGAGATATCTATGAAGAAACCGAAGAGGTAATTCAAGGATTTAGTAATCTAACACTATTTTGTCTATGTGCCGATTGTGATCCCATAGGCTATGAGAAAGTGGCACAAGTCAAGAAGTGGAAGAATGCCATGGATGAAGAAATTGATGTTATTGAAAGAAATAGAAAATGGGAGCTTGCCACACTCCCTAGAGGACAAAAGGCCATTGGAGTGAAGTGGGTGTACAAGACAAAGAAAAATGCCAAAGGTGAAGTGGAGAGGTACAAAGCAAGGTTGGTTGCAAAAAGCTATAGTAAAAAATCGGTATTGACTATGATGAGGTATTTGCACCCGTTGCTCGTTTGGAGACAATTATATTGATTATTTCTTTAGCCACTCTAAATGATTGAAAAATTAATCAAATGGATGCATAGTCCGCTTTTTTGAATGGCTTTCTTGATGAAGAGGTGTATGTTGAACAACCCTTGGGTTATGTTGTGAAAGGACAAGGAGAGAAAGTCTTGAAATTAAAAAAGGCTTTGTATGGTTTGAAGCAAGCACCAAGGGCTTGGAATAGTAGACTTGACAAGTATTTTCAAGAAAATAATTTCACCAAGTGTCCCCATGAACATGCTCTTTATGCAAAGGTGAATAATAATTGTGATATACTCTATGTTTGTTTGTATGCGGATGACTTGATCTTCACAAGAAATTGTCCAAGAATGTTTGAAGATTTTAAGAGAGCAATAGCTAAAGAATTTGAGATGACCGACATTGTGCTATGTCATACTACCTTGGCATTGAAGTGAAGAAAATGAAGGAAGATATTTTTATCTCTCAAGAAGATTATGCTAAAGCAATTTTGGCAAAATTCAAGATGCAAGATTATAAGCCGGTATGCACACCCGTTGAATGTGGTCTAAAATTGTCAAAATATGACGATGGAGAGCATGTGGATCCTACCCATTTCAAGAGCCTAGTGGGAAGCTTGAGGTACTTAACATGCACAAGGCCAGATATTCTTTTTGGTGTTGTTCTTGTAAGTCGCTATATGAAAACTCCTACCATGACCCATTTGAAGGCGGCGAAAAGAATTCTTAGATACATCAAAGGTACACTTGATTATGATTGCTATATTCTTGTTCTAAAAATTTCATGCTTGCGGGTTATTGTAATAGTGATTGGGCCGGAGATATGGATGATAGAAAAAGTATTATCGGGTATGTTTTCTTCGTGGGAGATACCACATTTGCTTGGAGTTCAAAGAAGCAACCCATTGTGACTCTTTCGACTCGTGAAGCCGAGTATGTGGCGGCTACATTATGTATTTGTCAAGCCATTTAGCTTAAAATTTGTTGAAGGAGCTTCATTTGTCTCAAGAAAAAGCGACGGAGATCTTCATTGACAACAAATCGGCACTAGCATCGGCAAAGAATCCGGTGTTTCATGATCGTAGTAAGCATATTGACAAAAGGTTCCATTTCATTAGAGAGTATGTGACCAAGAAAGAGGTGAAGTTCAAGTTTGTGAAGTCTCAATATCAAATTGCCGATATTTTCACTAAGCCCCTCAAAGAGGATGTCTTTTGCAAATTGAGAAATTTGCTTAGAGTTGAGAAGAAAAATCATGTTTAAGAGGAGGTGTTGGAAAAACAATATTAAACATGACCTGTCATATTTTAGGAGTTATTTTTATGCATTTAGTTTTGTGTATTAGTGGGTCATCAATTTGGTATTAGTGGGAGATAAAGTAATTGTGGTATTTTAATTCTCCAAGTAATGGAGGAGTGGGGTCTTTATTATTTTTATTATTAAATTATGTAGGGGTTATTTTGTATATCATGAGAGTCTATATATATCTTATGTAATACATTCATTTGAATATGAGTGAATAGAAAGAGTTCTTCCAATCTTCAATAGTCTCTTCCATTATATTTTTTTGTGAATGTGTGATAGTCCTCTATTAATTTAGGATTTGCTGGTTCTCCTGCTCGTCTATTAACTTTATTGTTGAGTAAATTACCATAATAAAACTACTTTTTTCACACAAAAAATATTTATTAACTAATATCAATTATTTTAAATTGCATAGTTGCTCCATGTGGATATTGGTCAAGAATTAATAGATGCATTTCATGCTTGTTTTCCAAATTCCAACGTCACATTATGTAATATAAGAAGTGAAAAATTTTAGCAAAGAATGGAGAAATACCAAGGGGAAGACAACATGGAGGTATTTAGCAAGACACGTGAGAAGTTGATTAAAGAAGGGGAAAATGTATGAATATATTTGTAATATTTGTAGCTGCAATTACCGTACCAGGAGGAAACAATGGTGAAAGTAATAAAGGCGAAGTGGCCTTGCCGTTTTCTCAAAAGAAAAACCCTCAGAATTTTTGCGGTATTAGATACACTTGCTCTTTTTTCATCAATTTCTTATATGCTAATGTTCTTGTCCGTCCTTACTTCACCCCATCTAGAAGATGACTTTCTCTTTGCGCTATTGAAAGGACTAATTATTGGTCATGTGACCCTATTCTTCTCCATAATATTTATGATGACAGCATTTGAAGCGACGCATTATCTTGTTTTTGAAAATAAAAAAAAGCATTGACTTGATTCCTGTGGCTGTATTGGCATGTCTATCTGTGTCCTTGTTTGCGTCCTTGCAATTTCCCCTCCTGTTAGAAATGTCCAATTCTACCTATGGCCCTGACATTTTTGGTAAGGTAAGTGACTGCATCCTCCACAAAGTTGACATGATAATGGTGAGACTATATAAAAAAATGTTTACCAAGTCTGTATCAATCATAACCCTCGAGGGAATGATATTGCATTTTTCTTTTGGAGAATAGATTTCTTTTTAGCGCATTTAGAATCCTGGTGGATTGTTAAAAATGCATACTTTGCAATTTGTATTGTGTCAATTGTTGAGTACATGATTGTTGTCCTGTAGTATGTTATATGCTCATTTTGTATTTACCATTGTGTGGTTGTTGTTGTAACAAAAAAAAATGGGCATCGTGTGAGTTTCCTACCAAAATCTACTATCAGTAATCATAAAAGAAATGCAATGGAATTCAAAAAAAAAAAAATTTGATTCCTAATATTAGTTTAATACAACCCGAGAATTTTATATCTATAAAGAAGATTAATGGTTAACTCTTGGTGCCTGTTTGTAATGATCTTCAAGCTTTCTCAAGTAGTCTTCAATCTTCCCATATAAATTTGATCTTCACCCCATGCCTACCAATTGTTTGGCCTCTATTGGTATCCAAAAGAATTTACAAACTTGAATGATCTAGTTTCAACCTTTGATGAACTACTAGGGAGAGAAGTAGAGAGGGATGTGTGAATTTTCTTGTGGTTGAAAGAATTTGTAGTATTAACCACCCACCTCCTTACGGAGTGTTTCTATAGAGCCTTAGAAGACCCGAATCCCAATGTGGGTCTAATTACAATTATTCTATAACTACACAATGACCTTTTATTAGTCATTAACTATAAAAAAAAAAATCCTAGTTTATTCTTAATTAAGGTTCCACCCCAATTAACTCTTAGTTTGTTAATTTTTTTTTGTCTCCTCTATACTTTAATTTCCAATCAATTCTATTGTGTGACTATATAGGTTCAATCATACCCAATTACAGGCATTTGATACTAATTCAAATAGTATCTCAAATTAGAACAATTTCTAATGCTCCATTAATGAAAAATAATATATTTATGTCAACTTCGTTTTTCAAATTTTTTTTAATCATGAGTGACATCTAGCAACATATCATGATAAACCCTCGGATAGCATGAGGTAGGCAAAAAATCCTTTAATCTATAGTTCTCATGCAATTCAACATTCTATCACACAATGCCCCAATGGAATTACTAGGGTATCGAATTATGGTCAAACCTCTAATTCAATCTTATCAATTTTAGGACTATGACTCTTAATGATCAATTAAAAATTCTAGTCTAATTTGTAGTAACAACAAGAACTCACCAAAAAGGGCTAGCCAGGAAGTTGTCCTTTTGAGTCATTGTTCCTACATATATACCCAAAATCTCTTATATAAACTTCTAACGTGGGATTCAACACAACCCAATACAGGTCGTCAAAATTTCCCCTCTTTTAGTTCCCTCGCGTCCTTGTGAGGGACCTATAATGAATCACAAGTACCACGACCCCACACTGCAGTGCCCCTAAACCCACACAATTGTGTCCACAGGTCAGCTCTGATACTATATATAGTAACCACAAGAACTATAAGACCTCGTACAAAATTTAAAGATGAATGACATGACATTAAGAGTACTTCCAAAACGATAATAGAAACCTTAAATCGTTGTTCAAAGATTGATCATGAAGTTTGAGTTTCATGCGAATTGACTTAGAAGTCAAGCTTAGTTTTGAAGGTGTTTAAGTTTGATAAGGGTGGCTAAATAAGTTTTTAAATTTTTTTAGATCAAAATAAAGCTACCATTGAATTCGAAAGATCGATAAACATTGGGAGAGGTGATATGGGGTGTAGTAAAAGTTTGGAAATATTTTGGAGTTGAAACGCAAGTTGGGGAGAATTTGGGTAGAAAAAAATTTGATACTAGCTTAGTATTTTGGTCATGAAATTGTACCTTAACATCCAATTGATATGATATTCATATTCAGACAGTAGAACTTAGACTTCAAGGGATACAAATATGTATTTCATGAAATTTTCTTGAATCCGCTTCTAAGTCAGTCAAAATAAAGTTGTAAGTCTAGACTAAAATTTGCCACCGGACAGTCCCAAAAACCAGAATTTGTAGTTCTGATAAGAAAGGAAATACTATGAGTAGCCATCATCTAGACAGTCAAACCACTATTTGTACGGTATGACAAAAATAGACAGAGATCAAATTTTAAGATTTAGCTTGTTTTTCAACCTATAAATATCCTAGGGCCTCGATTTGACGTCCCTTTACCTGTTTTTCACTCTCAACTAGCCTAGGAAACTCTAAAAACAAGAAAAAGAGGAAGAACAGGCAAAATCTTGAAGGATTTACAAAGAAAATCACATCAAGCACATATAGAATCACCTTATCTATAGATTGAGGTAGGTTTCTTTCTCTAGTTCACTTACTTATATGTATGGTTTGTCTTCTATTAGATTATATATGACAGATATATACAATGTTTTTATACTCTTTTTAATACTATGATCTGTTTGTTAGAATAATTACACATTTTACACCAAAAATCTTTGTTCTTGATTTCAGGAACCCTAGTTCTTTATTATTATCAATTCAAAAATGTTTCTTGGGGATCTCTTGCATGTTTTCTTGAAATTATTTTATTTTAGCAATCGTGGAACCATGATTCTTAATTTTATGTGGATATGATGGAAATTATCTTTTGTATTGGTGGGTGTGATAAACGTGGGTTACATTCAACTTAATATTGTAAAATGCATAGATGTGTTTCTTATCTTATGGGGTTTGAAGGTTCCCTATCACTCATAGTGGAATTATTGGTTCCTTGCGAGGTTCAATAATTAGCACTATTTGCTCATAGGGATTGATTGACCCTAAAAAGTGTGGAATTGAAATAGAGTTTAGGATTAATAGTGTCTGTTAATTGAATTAAAATGATTGATTTATAAAGTATTATGGTTAATGTGTAATTTATCTATTTTTGTAGGGTTTTAAGGATAATTACGCAAGTTGAAGAGGATAAAAGTGAAGAGGCTAGAAAAGAGAGGGAAGGCAAGTATAATTCACAAGTCAAAGAGTTAACAAAAGGAGGTTGCCAAGAAAGGAAACCAGAGAATCTTTACCATCCGAACGGTGGTGGTGGCGTCCGGACAGTACTCCAACCGCCTTCCTCCTTCTTCTCTCATTGGTCCATTTGTGCAACAAAATTACCTGATTGGCCAGCTTGGGTGTCTGCCACCTCTACCCTCCTTCCGGTGCCTATAAATAGACTATTTCAGTTCAGTTTCAAGGAGTTTAGTCTAGTTCAGAGGAACAAAGGGAAGAAAGAAAACGAGACTTTAGAGAGAGTTTTACAGTCAGAAATAGCAAAGTCCTGCCCTAATCACTTTTCAGCAAAGAATTTCTCTACTTCTACATTTATGTTTATCTTTTTTACTTGGAAGGTTGAACCTCTCTCACTTTTATACCCTAGCTAGTAATAAGAGTGGCAATGTTTCAACTATTCCTTGGGGAAGGACTTGTTCTATTTTGTATTCTGTTGTAATGTGATCTTCTCATTCTTCTTACTCGTCTATAGCAATGAAACATGAGTAATCCGTTTATACTTTTTGGTGAAGGGTTGAATGCATGTGTCATATACTTCAAGTTATGAAAATGTCAATGTTTTATTTATGCGTTAATATTTATACTTCCCTTAATTGATGGATGGTTATTATTATAATATGCTTATGGTTATGAACACTGAGCGAAACTTATTGATATAGACCATTCGATCTATAAGTTATTACATACGTTATGCATGATTCAATGATGCATGCAATTGGGTTTTATGTAATAATTTGGAGATTGGTTATAGATGGGTTAAATCTCACCATAGCCAATACTTTCGATTCAATGCATAAACAGGAACTCCATCTTCGTTAAATCGTCGACCTGCCGATTAAATAGCTTAGTGTAAACCTTTTGAATGGTTCACTTTCAGGTTTACTAGAGTTATCTGGTTGTTACATGGTACATAGACCTTCCGGCTAACTTAAACTAGTTGTTGTGATATGGTTCAGTTATACATCAAACCTATCGGTTAACTTTCCAACAAAATGGAAATTAATTACTGTAAGGAGGCATATTTATAAACAAGCAGTATAATGCTTGTTGGATCCTCAAACTAAAGAGTACATTTTTATCATTGTCATTCAAAGTTTAGTTAAGTGTTTATTTGATAAATCTAAACTCACACCACAAGCTATTCCATTGCACACAACGCACACAACGCACACAACAATCTTACATTTTCTGCTTTGAATACCAACAATTAGCTCCTTATGGGTTCAACCTTGGACTTAACCGAGTAATATTACAATATGACCGCTTATACTTTAGTGAATGATTTAAATCAGGTCCGGGATCGAGGTCGAGGGCAAGTATAATATTCTTGAGTTGTATTCGTCACTACCAATGCGTCGATGTACGCCCTCCCTAAAGTAGTATATTCTTGCGATGATTGATTGGATGATGCCTAAGGGTGTCAACTCTAACCCATTGATATGAACCCTACACGAATCCGACAGGAACGATTAAAAAATTGACACGATTATCAAATACGCATAATAAATAATCTAGACTAATGTTTAATACTCAGAACACACTAAATAGATTTTTTTTCATGAGTCTTGACACGAACACGTCACGAATAACAATGACTCGACATGAATAACACGACATTTGGGGTCACACGAGCACAACACACGTTTGCCACCCATGATGGTGTGCGTGTGTGTGGGTCAAGATATTCTCAATGTTTGTGTATTTATGCTAGTCTACCTACGTACATGAGATATACTTGTGATTATCAATTATTGTTTTGAGAATTGTTCCTTCTTCTCTCATAACTTTACTGTTGGTACCATAAACTTGAGATTTCATTAATAGTCCTAGTGTTACTTCAAATTATGATATATTACTTTATCAAATAAGACCTACCTATTATAATTTTTTTTTGAAACCTTGTTTCTGCTTCTGAAGATGTCCTACTGGGCTTATTGCTCATCCTACATTATAAACCTATTTTTAAGATTTAGGTATTGAGGAACTTGTGCTAAGTGAGCAAGTATGTGGGGATTCAGATGTGGATCTAGACTTGGAGGCTTTGATAAGTTCTCTTTATTTTATTATTACTTTACTCTGATGGATTAGAATAATGTTTTGGAATATTTCTTTTGTTAGCTAGTGGAAAGTTTATTATTTTGATTTTGGATGTAAACCTCAAGAGTTTTGAGTTCATTTGGAATTTTGCATAGTTAGATGTTGTTAATCATTGATATTGATTTATTTAAAGATTATTTTAGATGCTCTCATGATTAGATGTTGTATAGATAGTTAAGGCCTTTAAATGTGAATTTTGGAGCAGTACATATTTGGTATATGAGCCTAGGGGTTAGGTACTACATGGGAGCTATAGCCATGTAGTGTAGTTGTTTGGAAAAAGGCTATTAATGATGAAATGGACTCAATATTGTCTAATAATACTTGGGTTCTAGTGGACTTGCATCAAAGGTCAAAACCTATCGGATGTAAGTGGGTATTTAGAAAGAAATATAATATGGATGGAACTTTACAAACGTTCAAGGCTATATTAGTAGCCAAAGGGTTTTCTTAAAAGGAAGGCATATAAAGTTTGATTATGCAATTTTGTCTAATAGTTTCACTCATAATTGGGCTAATAAATGTATTTATTCAAAATTGGCAAAGAATTATGGTGTGATCATAACTCTATATGTTGATGACTTGTTAATATTTTGGACCAAATTATAATGTGTACTCAAGACTAACAAGTATCTAATTTCTCAATTTAAGATAAAATATTTTAATGAAGTGAATACTATCTTGGGCATAAAAGTTAAAAAGCATAGTGTTGGATATGCTTTGAGCCAGTCTCATTACATTAAAAAACTGTTGCTTAAATATAAATATCTTTGAATAAATGATGTTATAACGCCTTATGATTCAAATGTTAAGTTAACAAAGAATTATAGTAAAGCATGGGGCAACTGAAATATGTTAATGCTATTAGAAGTTTAATTTATGCAGTGCTTTGGGGCAATGCTCCATGCATCGCTAGCCCGAGGTTCTGGAAAAAGAAAAAAAATAATGTATGCAGTGATTTGTACCAAACCAAATAGTGTGCAAACTCTCGAGATACACTAGTAATCCTAGTATGGACCATTGGAAAACAATTAATAGAGTACTTGGATATGTCAAGAAGACAATTAACTTGGCATTATTTTATTATGACTATTTGGTTGTACTAGAAAGATACATTGATGCAAGTTTGATTACTAGTGTAAGTGATAATAAATCAACATCAAGTCAGATTTTTATGATACGAGGTGGAGCAATTAGTTGGACGTCTAAGAAATAGACTTGTATATCACATTCAACCATGTAATTTGACTTTATAGACTTAGTGACTATTGGCAAGAAAGCTCAATGGTTGAGAAATTTAATGTTAGATATCAAGTTATGCTCTCAACTAACATGAACTATTTCCTTGCACTGTGATAGTGAAACAACTATATCTAGAGCACATAGAAAAATATATAATGATAAATCTAGATATATTAGTTTAAGACATGAATATGCTAGACAGTTAATAATAATGGATAGTGTTGTAACCATTATCTATTTAAGGTCTAGCAATAATTTAGCAGATCCTTTAAGGAAAGGATTGTCAAGAGAGTTGCTAAGAGTTACATCAACTCAAATGGGACTGAAACCATTTTTTCTTAATAGTCACCAGTAACAATAACTCAACCTTGTTTTAGCAAAAATTAGTTCTAAGGTTTAAAGGTAAACATAAGTTATTGCTATTTGACTAAGAAATCACTAAAATTTATATTAAGTCATAATTGGAATTTAGTGTTATCTATTACGATAAATAGAAAATGAGTATGTGCTCATAATGGAATTAAATTTTACAAATGTCTATAGTAGCGGGGACAATAATTGTAAAATAATTCACATATATGAATATAGAAGTGGTGCCACTTCTAACAAAAGTTTCGGGTTTATTCTTTTAAATATTCATGAAACCAGGAGTAGCACATTGTCATAATAATGCTAAGCAGCATATGTTGAAATCTATATGAAGATTATGTTAGTTTGTGTATGGTATTTTCGGTTTTACCGCATAAAATACTTGGTTTAACGCTAAGGCAACCAATGAATTTGATAAAATTTTGATGTACTTATACCAATTAAAGGTTGAAGTTAAAAAAACCCCCTCTTGTATTCAAAATGACATATTCTGATTGAGACATACTCACAATTATACAATTAAAGTGAGCAATTGTTAAGACTTTATTTACTTTTATTTGACTGAATAATTGATTTATTTTAAATAGTTAAAAAAAGTAACTATTTGAATAATTATGACTATTAAGAAAAACATCTATTTAAAAGATTGTGACTATTAACCAAAAGACACCTCTTTAAAATGGTAATGCCTTTTACAGAAAGGGGAACTATTTGGAGGCTTTGGAGGGCTGTGACTTTCGTGACTTTTTAGAAAAGACACCAAGAAGTTTATAAATAAATCTTTAGGCTTCATTCACAAATACACTAGTCTTATGTAAGTAATCTCTCTTTCCCTCTCTCAGAATAAAAACTGTTCAAATTGATTTTTTTAGAAGTTCTTCAATATTACTAATTGCAATTCTTCACCCAAAGACTTTGTTGTATCCTGAAAGTGATTTACAAGTACCTTCTAACAAACTCTTTTAGTAAGGGAAAGATATCACTTTAAAGAAAGCGATCTTACGCGCCTCAAGGTCTTGATTATTTTTATTTTTAATCTGCTCAAACCCAATTTCCCAACACTAATAGCATCCAATCAACTGTTATGATAAAAGAGGTGCTTCAATGTCTTCTCCATTGTCCCCCAAGTTATTGTTCGCTTTTGCTTCTGGTTTTAGCATCCAAGCAAAACACAAAGAAATCGCCTGAGACAGTTGAGCATTTGCAGCAAGATCATGAGAGAGAGAGAGAAAGAGACAGAGACAGAGAGAGACAGAGGATAACAGCTTACCATGCATAAGGATGCACATATAATACTGAAACCTTTGCAGTTGAAAGGTGCATCGCTAGAAAGAAACCAAGCTGGACCAACATTGGTTCACAGTTAAGCAATTTACCAAAGTGGGTCTAATATTCACGCGGAACAGAAAGAGTAACCGACTCACATGTCAATGGACTCATTCCAAGTGGCGACAACAAACTTGCAATTGATTGCACACCAGCAATAAATCCTTGCGCTTTGCCCTGGCATAGGAATCAAACTCATAGGATAATGGACGAATTGATTGAACTTGGAAGGCACTGAAAACGTGTAACATAGGAGCGATTGAAAAAAAATGAAAATTTCCTAAATTTTCATCACTTAGAAAAGCGAAAACTGAACTTAAGGCTCTTTATGTACGTTCAACTTATCAAACAGTTGGCTCCACAGTTCAGCAACCTGATATCAGACAAACTGACATTGTGAATCTAACTAGGAGCTAAATCGAACACAAACTAGACAATGAAAGTTTGTTACAGTGTACACATTTTGCATCAGTCATGGTCCACAGTCCCAACTAAAAATTGAATTAAATGAGTAAAATCGACAAATAGACAATGAAGATAGAACATATGACCATAGTTGGAAATCTGGGCTTCTTATTGCACTACTTTTTTGAATTAAAATTCAAACATATCTATCTCAATCTTGTGACAATTTCCTCTTCAAATCACATTAAGATGAACCTTGAACGAGTATAGGTGACTGAAGGAAAACAATATCAAAGAGTGAAATTTCTTCTCTTGTAGAACTCTCCCAAGAGGAGAAATAGGGGTTTTCTTCATGCATGTAGTATTATGGCTTGAATCTGTTCATGAAGCATCTCAGCTTACCAGTGGTTATTTCTTCATGCCTTGCCTAAACTTTCAGGCTCTAGAATGTAGCAAACTCGGGAATAAAAAATCATAAAACATAAGCGTAATGATACCATATTCACTGACCAACCTGATCACTTGAGCTTGATGCTTTTGATATAATAGCATATGTCTGTCATACATGAAAATCAACAGGGAAAAATACATTACTACAGTGGATAATATACATTGAGAAAAATCATTACTAGGAAATAGTACTTACTGAAGGTTTCACAAGGACATAGACAACTCCAAATGAAGCGCTCAAGTATGGCACCTGTGTTGGCAATGACATGCAGTCAATAACATTCTGCTCTTTTCACAACCTTCAAATACTGAAATTATGAAGCCTTAGTGCTCACTATTAACCAATCTATGCTAGGTACATTCTTACAACTCAGATAGGATGGATAAAAAAAAACGAAGCAAAGAGGTGATGCTATTTTGATCTCTCTCTTCACATGGTTAATAAGGGGCACATTCTAACTTCCAATGTCATTGCTAACAGGATGAGGCAAAAATTACGACAAAGTAAGGATCCACAAATATTATTGCAGTAGGGGATGTCTATTTTAGTTGGTTTAATTGAGATTAAGTTGTTCGCCAGTTTTATTTCAGTTCATTAAATAACCACTTTAGCATAGAAAATGTCAAGCTCTATGAACTTGAAGCCTCAACAGCAAAACTCTCCCATTTTTAAAGTTATAGAAGTTTTGTATGTCAAAATAGATGAGTGTACATACCCAAGGAGCCCATGCCAAGCCATATAGCAATGCCTGTACATGAAAAACACCGTATGAGACTAAATGCCTTCAAATGCAATGCAAATTTGCTTAAATCAAGCCGGACGACCAGGAGTTCATATTGACTAATCAAGGACGACTTACGTAAACTATTGATCCAAGTAACGCTATGCACAATATCACTTTCTCTCCAACAAAGGGATTTGCTAGTGGAAGCACCACCATCTTGAAGCAACACACAAAGTCAGTCAAATTATAAGTGGACAAACTTCAGAGGTTTTAGCGAACATTTTATATAAGGAAGACAAATGCTTAAGCAGGTTAGATATTCCGGGGCCCAAATATAGGGATGATTGAGGAGGCAATAGGTATATGTACACAGGATGTGCGAATCTGCATCAAGGGGAAAAAGTAATAAAATTCATATTGCCTCCTCATGTATTTAAGTGTCTAACAGTTATTAAGGACTAATGACATAGCCATTTTCTATCTTGAGTGCCTCAAAGGCTTGGTCGTCTGTTGGGTTCCTAAGGACTAATTAGATCAAGTATTTTTAAGTGTCTAACAGTGATTAAGGACTAATTACATTGGCATTTTTTATCTAGAGTGCCTCAAAGGCTTGGTCATCTGTTGGGTTCCTAAGGAAAACAATGGAATCTTATTTGTCCAACCATCCAGGTCAAAATGGCAGATAATCAAACATGGTGCAAAAGTTAAATGTTCCAGAACAGAATAAATACTGCAACAGGTGACTGAGATAATAGAAGAATTATCTTTATAGTGCTGCTACGATTGTTAAACTGACCTTGATATGCGGTAAGTCAAATATTCAGCACCAAGGTACAAACAAACCTTTCAGGATATTCAAAGCAAATAACAGGGTCAAAGAGAGTGAAAATATTACCTGTGAAACAATTGAACCAATTCCCACCATTGTCTGGATTTCGGAAAATTGATTTTTATTGAAACCAAAAGCTGCCTTCAGATAGTACTGTGGATGCCAATAGAAACAAATGTAAGTTTCACATCATACTATCATGCAATCACAGGTATCAAGCTGCAATTGTTCGGTGCACCAGAGAAGGAAAGAAATGCCCTGGTGTTCTTAGCAAAATGTGGCCAATTTTCTTTCCCCCATAGCAAGAATTCCTCTATTATTTTTCCCCAAGATTGCTTTATAAAGTTCACACAACCAACTTTTTGAGACAAAATCTGAACCAGTTATTAGAAGAAAATTAGTTTTTTTACAGGAAATGCAAAAACTTTCTAGGCCAATTATGAAACACCGGAGGCTGATCCGTTTATGTTAGTTTACAGCAAACTAAATCTATTTTACTGAAAGATAATGGGCTTACGGTTGTTAAGCACCATAAGATTGAATCTTTATTTTATTCGATGGAGAAGGGACCATTTGAGTTTCATAGGGGTGTCCATATAGCGACTTAACAAATTTCATCAAAAAATATCAAGATTTCAGTCCATCAGATTAAAGGATGTTGGTTAGCATACCAATAAGACATTGCTGATCCCAGACATTCCCAATTCATAGAAGAAAGAGACGAGTGAAATGCTCCTCAGTGTTTGACTGAGAAATACCATAAAAGCTTTTTAGAATGCAAACAATCTCATATTCTCCAGATGCAAAATTCTATACAAAAACAAAAATAATATGAGTGCTTGTAAATAACCACAAAATGTCAGAATTCTACTTACAAAATTACCTGCTAATAACAATAGTTACGGCACCCCTCATTGACTTATATCGTTCCCGAACAATATTAAATGCCTTATTCACGCATGATGAATGTAGGTCCTGTTTCGGAGTTGGCTCAACTGTCTCCACCAGAAACAATGCCATGTAAGCTGAACAAAAGATCAAGAGAGCACTTGAAACCTGAAAAATCAGGCTCATTAGGAGTAACACATCAGGAACAATGTACATAATTAGTGTCGAAAACACTGATGTACAACAACTACATGCCTCGAAAATGTAATTTTCAGGAAGAAAACGTGCTAGGACATTTCCCAAGACATGCGATGCAGAAAAAAGGCCTGTGATCCAACTAAAAGCTGCAACCCTCTTACTGCCATCAAGAACATCTGCCTGCAAGAGGGTGGAAAATTGTGCCCTTATTAAACTGCTAGCCATGATTTTATTTGATGGCATTGACTGAAGAGTCTTACCGTATAAGCAACAGCAATGCAGAAAATACTCCCTTGACTTATAATATATGAAATTGTACGAAGCACATAATATGCATACACAAATCCCTTCGACTCGTTGATGGCAAGTAAAGCTGGAAGTTAAAAAACACAAATAAATATATATGTAAAAACTTTAAAAAAAAAAAAAAGAGAAAAAGATAGAACCTAAACAAAGTAAACTTGCCAATACTTGTGGTTAGAGGGACATCATAATATATAGAGTAGTGATAACAGTGTCATTACTTTCTGCAACTAATAAATCACCACCAACATTGATAGCATTACCATTTACATTGGAAATTTTATGGCAGAGATTCTTTGCCTATTAATCTTAGTTCATTGACCTCAGGTGCTTCAGAGAAACCAAAAAAAAAAAAAATAGCACATGCTTAACTGTAATGTAACGAAACTAACTTGTCAAATGTTTGTTAAAAGAAGGTCAATTTTTAGTTGCAGAGGAAAAGTCTGGTTATCTGGCCTATTGCATCTGCCATTTTTTCTAGGTTTCACTCACCTATATTGTCATTGGGATCAGATTACTCATAATAAGAGCACATGCAAAATAGAGTTCACTCAACTCACGCCTACATGAATTATGTTTTACCATTATGCTTTATTAAGGGTCATACACAGAATTCATTCAATATATCTTAAACTCAACAAATCAACAAACCCTTATTCATTTAATATCTCTTAATACTTGGAAAATTGTTCACCTAAATTTGTGTCTGTTTGCAAATTGCAACTATGAGCTGTCTATGGTGCACCTTCTAAGTTGAGCTTGTTTGTTCAGTTGTCCATTAATATTTTAGTTTAGGAACCACTTATTTTGCATGGGCTGCAAGTGAAAAATGTAATAAGCATAAGCTTAACGAAGCTCAGGCCAGTATTGTTTTCTTCAAGTGCTATTGAAACATTAGTAAATTCATTAATAAATATCCACGGGGAAAGTGCAGTCAGATGCTTTTGAGTACAAATTTTCATACAAAATACAGATCTTCACTGATCACATACCAAAAGGAACTATCGTCGTAGATACAGTGAGGAGGAGCAATGGTTTTCGACCATATTCATCTGCAAGTTGGCCTAGAACCGGAAGTACAACCATCTTGAAAATTCCAACAATCTACAAGAGCAAAGCTATGCCTTAGCTTGTTTGAATACAGATATTATACAATCAAAAGGAAACTGATAAAATCAATCACAGTCAACACTAACATCAACATTGTCATGCCATATTTGCCATCGACTTGTGTTTTCAAATCTTGGTGCACTCAGTGTATTCCCATTCGCACCAAGTTATCACAGCAACCAATTTCCTTCTAGTCCTTCCCTTTTTAATTAGAAGACACAGCCAAAATAATCATCCCTAGTGCCTGTTGTTTATCTCATTTCTCATTTGTCCAGGTTATCTTAAATAATTCATGGTTTTTCCGAATGTTGGTTTTTTTTTCTTTTGCTTCCTCTTTTCAATTTCACAAACAGAAGCCAACAATTGGGCAATATGAAAAACTCAAACTAAATATGGTTTGACCTATAAGGTGAACAAGGGTATAGTTTAGAAGACAATGTGGCATGAGGGGCATAGTCTGGGGCAGCCTGTGATATTTTGGGGCCTAACACATCAACTAAAAAAGAGACTTTTTATTTTTAATAATAATATTTTATTTAAAATTTATCCTTCTTGTTTTTTGAGAAGCAAAAGTACTAAATAAGTTTTTATATTCAAATTATGCTGGCATATCTTTTTCGATTGATAGTATTGCTAATCCACTTAATCTCGTCTTGTGACATAATTGATCTTACATAAGAGTTTATCAATTTTAGTTTTGAAAAACTTCTTTCTGCGGAAACTATAGTTATAAGAATTGTCAATAATATTCTGTAAACAATGCATGCATTTGAAAAAAAAAAATTACTTAATATTTTAATTGGAGTACTCTCTTCCGTAAGTAAAATTTTCTTTAGAACATTTAATTCTGAAAACAAATCTAAGGTTAAGAAACGCTAAAGATCAAGGCAATATTTTTTTAAACTACCATCGCATAATGATTTTAGTTTCTTTAAATTAAATAACAAACCAAATATATTGTGGTGTATTGCGGATTTTGTCATGTATAAAAACAACAAACAAGCAAAGGGCCAAAGGCAAATTGTAAGTGAGAGAGAGAGGGGGGGGGACCCCAGTAGACAATGAGAGATAAGGAATGAGTGGTTGGCAGAAGAACGTTAAAAAGTGTGATAGAAAGGTAACGACTCTTGAGTTGACCTTTTTCCTATTACTTTTTATCTTCTTTTTTAATTTCTTTTATGGTTTTTAGGTGTCATGAGCTGGAGAAACAAATCCAAACTATCCAATTTAAATTTTTTGGATTGTACTTAGACTTTGAATTTTTTGTTGGGGTTACGTTTTTATAAAATTGAATTTTTTATTTGAACTAGTGGTTACAATTACAAATTATGGGGCCTAAAGCCGAGGCCTTATTGCCCTTACATGAGGACAGAGTCTAGTGGGGCCTAAGTGTAATTTTCTAAAACAAAATATCAAAGGCACTGAGGTAGATAAGGACAATCAGAAGTGCCACAATAATAGGCTAATGCCAGAAAGGAACAGCAGTACTAATACAACACAAGACCATTTGGCACTAAGGAACAAAAGGGATACTTTACAAAATAGAGGGATTAAATGTATTATGCCCTGCATCATAATTAATATAGTCCACATAACCTGATGATAAAATTGATGGATTAATAGTCTAATATTGTTTATCTGCCAAATTAAAAATCCAACAGAAAAAAGGTGAAGTTCATGCTTCCAAACAAACAACAATCCCTACTAAAAAACAAGTAGTGCATCAGTAGGGTCCACCAACAAGTTTGATAATGGAAACTTCCTTTTTCAGCAGTCATAGCTTTTTCTTTTCCCATCTCCTCACTGTTTAGCCACACTCATACTCAATCCAATCAAGGCAAACTCAACTTGACCTTATAAGAAGACAAGAAGTCCACATTTTGATGGCCACCTATAACGTTTTGATGGCCACCTATAACGGATAAGGTAGCATTTTTTAATGATTCCCTTATCAAAACCACCAGT
Source organism: Ilex paraguariensis (assembly GCA_963454935.2). Lineage (NCBI taxonomy): Eukaryota > Viridiplantae > Streptophyta > Magnoliopsida > Aquifoliales > Aquifoliaceae > Ilex > Ilex paraguariensis. The sequence continues at coordinate 3,469 of CAUOFW020006873.1, read as the reverse complement.
TTCTGTCCCGGTTCCGTAACTTTATACGACATTTTATGAGAAAATTACACTTAGCCCCGCCGAACTATGCCCACATTTCATGAAGTATCATTTTCTCCTATTGAACCTTAAACTACTGATTAAGTGTCACATTACCCCTGATCGTCAACTTTTCCCCAATTTTTCATAGCAGGTCGGGGGAAAATATAGCAATTTAGCTAGCTAGGGATGGAAAGGCCATATCCCTAAATACAGCAGAATTTCAGTTTTTCTTCGAATTACATGGAAAAGTTTGACAGAAGTTAACGACTGGTGCAGTGTAAACTGAAATAATAATTAAATGTGCACTGTGAGAAAGCCGATAGTTGAGCGGATAATGTGGAACGATGGCATAATGCAGGAGGTCTAGATCTAATTTGCCCAAATCAAAGGCACTGACAACTGTCCTGACTAAACGAGATTCCGAAAAAAGTTCGACAGCGAGGATCCTTGTAGAAGATTTCAAAAAGAATAATAGGAACGGAGGGAGTACTAAAATTGGCCGCTTTCCTCCATCATTAATTAGCAGTTCATAAAAACAATTGCTTAAACAACTAAACAAAACATCAGATAGAATGCAACAGCTTACGGCTCAAATTGAAGTTAATTTGATATATAGTATTAAATAATGGGATACTGTCAAAAAGGCAACATCTTACAAATGGAAAATGGCAAGGATACACTACGAAAGCTTCTTGGCCATCTAAATTTCTGGAAACAAGCAGCATGTAAGTTGAAATTTTGAAAGCTTTTGACCATAAATAACTTACATGAAGAAAAGAAGCCGTTTCATTAGAACATGAATTTTACACTTTTCATTATAATTAATAAACCCATCAAAATTTTAAGAATTTGAAAGCTTTTGATCAGATTATGAGATATATTTTTTTCAACATCAATAATTAACCCATCCAAACAAAGGATTTTTTTTTTTATTTTATGAAAAAAATTAATAAACCCACATCAATGGTGAATTTGGCTTGGTTTAATCATTTAAACTTCATCATTTAGGAAGCCAAAAAAACCATAGAGAAAGACAAATTCTCAAAATTTTCTTCCATTTTCTCAGAGGCCAAAACACAAGCCAACGATACACCGAGAGAGAGAAAGAAAGAAAGTTTATGATTTTTGGAGACGAGAACATTTAATAGACTGACCATCGTTAGATATAACAAAGACAAACAGATTTTAAGAGAGAGGGAGAGAGAGCACCGTTTGCTGAAGACCATTGATGTAAATAGCTTCAGAACAAGTGGACTCGCCGTCACAAAGAGCTCCTGTAGTGACATCTACGAGCACCGAAACAGTCATCTCTTCGGCTATCCAGTGCACACATAGCGGCAACAATAGATGAACCAGTGGTCTCAGCTCCCTCGCACTCTTCCACCACTCCACGCCCATTTTCTCTTCCCTGTACACTCAAATCAAAGCCCTCTAGATCTGTCTCCACTCCTACATACATACATACATATATATGTACACGCACACACCGCTGCTAAATTTTGTGATTGAATTTAGAGCTCAAATAACGTTAGAGTAATAAATATTTCTTTATTTGGTATTTAACCCTAAAATTTGATCGGTAGAAACACCACACACTGAGCGGTTGTTGAAGGTGAGTTTATAATTTTAATTGTTGCCGACTCGTGTGGATATGCAGTTTGTTCAGTGGGGGCACAGTATTTGCGCGCGCTGCCGCTTGGTGATCGTATGTCAATCAACTTGCAATTGGCCAGTTGAATCATTTAAGAATATATGGGTGGCACGTGGCAATTGGTCTCGAGGCTTTTATGGTTCAAGCATTAATCAAACAAATTTAATTTATTTAATTAATTATGTTGAGTTAGTCCGTCTTATTTAATTTTGAGATCGTATTTATTTTGATCTATATAACTAGTAAATAAAAAATTTAATATTAAGATTTAAGTCTAATAATATATTATCTTCAAATTAAATTCACACTCGTATATTTTTAAAAAACTAAAAATTAATTTAATAAATATAATAATAAAAATAAGTAAAATATATATATATATTTTTTTGTATAAGGATTATGTTGATGTTTGAGAAAAAATAACAATTATTTTATTCTTATAATATTAATTAAACGTTTTAATCGTGTCAATTTATATTATTTGTATTTGACACAAATCTAACACATTTATTATTTGTGGTAGTAGATCTTGTCATTTATGAGTTCGTGTCGAAATATAGTCAACCATACTTCCTAATTTCGTATTAATTTCGAGTTGTTATCACCCTTATTTAAGAAATACTATTTGATTTATCTTGTTTCATTCTTCCTCTTTTTTTTCCATCTAGGGCTAATTATATTTTGACTCTCTTTATTATAAACTCAATTCACTTTGCCATTTAAACTATTAATTTTTTTGCGTTATCCCCCTTAATTACTTGAATTTATTTCACATTAACCCAAACACAAATGTCTATTGTCTTTAGGCAATTATCAACGTGTTGAGAGCAAAATAAAAGAGAACACATAGATGAAGGGCAAAATAAAATAATTTTTTATTAAATTTGAAATCAATGTTGAACATTATGAAAATGTGAAACTAACAGGAGAAAAGGGGCCACAGGTCCGCGGCACTTTTTAGGCTTCAGGCCTAACATAAACAATTTTAAGATTAAAAGTTTATAGCCTTTTAATGAAAGAGGTTATTTAAAAATCTTGAGCATTATCTCATTTTTATACATATTTTATTTATTTATTATTTTTATTTTACTATCATCATTTCACCACCACCCAACCCCAACCATCCCCACCCACCGCCCAACACCACCACCAGCTGTTAGGTTGATTAGAGAATGCCAAATCAAAGTTGGACTGTGGCGTTGGTATGACCAAGCAAATGTGATGAGATTGGGGGTACGTGGAGAGAGGCCAAACGTAGAAATCCATTTGTTTCGAGGAAATTTTGTGGGCCAAAAATGTCGTGAACTGTTTATATAAAAATCTAGCATGACCTCCCCCATCGATTTGTCCGCCTTTGATCACTTGAAGAAGAAATTAGAGATTCAAGGGAGCTCCGGAGATTGGCCCTGCCTAAATCAAGAAAAGACACTTGAGAGGAAGAATATAAAATTAAGAATTTAATTGTCTTATCCGAATTATATCCTGTATTTTCCTTTTACGGTTAGTGGGTTAGGTCATAAAATTTTTATCCATCATTTGAATATGCACACTATCAATGACATAGTAAATAAGGGTTTTTCATCCGCGTCTCAACTCGTGAGAAGATTGGACTCTACCAAATTGCGAGTTAATAAGCAAAAAGCTAGGAGCTAAGAGATAGCGTCTTATTCAAATTAGAATTCTTGCCAAGTTGAGTTGGACTTTAACTAAATATTCTTTCATCTTGTGTCAATTTCTCTATTATCAGTTTTTTTTCTTCATTCAATTCTTGTTTTTTGCGTTGTAAACTTTTATCAG
>CAUOFW020006872.1:0-22789 GCA_963454935.2 Ilex paraguariensis | reverse complement strand
AAATTGAAATAAAAATATTTTAGATTTAAACCGGGGGCGAGATTTAATTGTTCGGGACAAAAACGGACCCGAAATTAAAAATGGACATGTGGCCAATTGTGGGCCAAGTGTTCTAAAGTATAAATAGGGGGAAAAATCAGATTTTTCCCCCATTGTTCAGCATCCTCTTCAGCCGATAGAAAAGAGAGAGGAAAGGAGAGGGAAAGCTTCAACTTCTCTCTATGATCTACATAATTCTAGTGCTCAAATCCGCTTGGACCAAGAACAAAGATCGTTCTCCTCGTCAAGGGCTACGTCTACGTACCAAAAGGAAGTGATTTCACCGAATAATCAAAGGAAGAATTTTTGGAGATCAAAGCTTTTGGGTTGGTTTTGGTGTTTTAGGGTTTTCTACACTCCTAAGAGGTAGGGGTTATTCCTACTTTGGATTATTCTTACCTTAGGTGTTGCTAGACTAAGGGTGAAAATTATGTATATGCATATGTATTGTTATACATATATGTCTATGGGTATGAAAGTGAAAAAAAATTAGCATAGGAATAGCTTAGGCTAGCTTCTAGCTTGAATTTGGTATATGGAGGTTCCATGTGATTATTTTGTAACTTGGTGAAAACTTAAGGCATGCTATGTGTTTTATAAACTATGCCTTGGAATGTGTTATGTGAATACATGACTTGAATGACTATAAGATGTTTGATAAAATGCCCTAGTGAAATTGAGTGTGTTACTTGCATGATGCTATGTTATAACATGCTTGGGTGATTGTGAAATCATATGCTTAGGATATGGTTTTTGGATGAAGAGTGTTATTGACATATGCATGAAATGATATATTGAGCATAATGAGATATGGTAGTTATATACTTATGATACAATTGCATTGATGTATGAAAATGTTTATATGTTTGTCATAAGCATATTGAGCATTATTTTGTGTGCAATGGAACATCACATTGCATTTGCACGGAAGTGTCTCATTACATGAGTGAGTGCATGTTTGACGTCAATACCACACTTGGTGATTGACGGAAGGCTTGGGAGAGTTGGGTCGAGGACTTAGCTAAGCCGCTTGGTTGCATGATGAATTGGGTTGGGGTAGCAAGAAGAGGCATGACGACCTCTCGGGTGCAAGACCCGGTGATTGGGCTACGCACTCCCTTGGCTCGGCCCATAAAGTGTGTGGGTGTATTCGGAACCCTCGGTCGAAGTCCGTAAATTTCGTGTGGGTTGGAGGCCCTTGGTGTAAGTCCATGAACATCCACCCCTATACAAGACCCTAGAGTGATTAACGCCATTGTGTGTAACATAAATGGTGGTTTCGACTAAATTGACACTTGCATGTGTTGGGGAGCCGGAGAGAGCTCGGAATAAAGTTGCATGGGTGAGTGTCACTTCATTCCATGGCATAGCATTGTTGCATTCCATCATAGGATGCATAAGTGTGAGAAATGCTTGGTTGTGTTTGTGTGATGATTACATGAGCATGTGCATCTAGGGGAAGAGTAACCTCTATAGGTTTATCTCTATTGGGCGTTGTGCTCACCCTATACGGGAAACAATTTCAGGTACGGGACACGTTCCGGTGGATGGCTCTCATTCGGGGGCTCTTGGTTGAAGAAAAGCCGGGTTGTGGCTTTTGAATTTAGTTTTTGTAAAACTTTTGGTTAATTTCCATTTTGGCATGTAAAAGTATGGAAATAGTTGTATTAGAACTTGTATTGACTATATTTGGTATCAAATAGATGTTGTATAAGTTTTGGATAACCTTGGATTGATTTGGGGTTGAAATCATACACAGAAATTTCAGACACTGCTTAGTGTTTGAGCCATAACTTTTTTATTGTGACGTCCAATGATCTGAAATGTTTACAGTAGGTAGTAGACACCTAGGGCTACAAAAGTGTTTTTTATGAAATTTTCCAATTCCATTCCACTTCTAAACAGGTCAAAAACGCACTGGAAGTTGCAGCAGAACAAAAACTGCATTTTCTGTTCGAACGTAAAGTGACGTTCGAATGGTGCGAGTTTTGAACAGCAAAACCAGCAGAGAACCAAATGTACTGGGAGCTACCTATTTTTCAAAACCAAGGGACGTTCGAATGTGAATAGTGCTGTTCGAACGGTGACTCTAAAACCGAAATTTTTCAAACTATGCACTAAGCTTCCAGGCTTGGATTTCTTTGATTTAAAGAACACCAATGGACTTGATTTCTCTAGTTCCAAGGATACAAATGGACACTAATTGAGTATATTGAGGCTTATTAGACCTTGGTGGATTTAAATGATAACTATTACATATATGCACTAATGTTAAAGTAACCTTGCATGTTTTTGCTATAAATATGGATAATTGGACCCGGTGTGGTCAATGTTACTTATAAATGGACCCGTTGCGGTCATTGTTTATATTGGGCCTCAGATGGGTCATGTGAGTTTGTAGTTTATGGTTGTACAAAAGGTATTGGGTAGAGTTCCCTGTACAAAGAGAGACTCTGCCCAAATTTTGTTAAGTTATGGACCTCGGTAAATGGGACATAACGGTGTGATATCGAGTCACTCGGTATTTACGGGTATTCCGCGGGTTGATGGGTAATCAACGGACCCCCGGATTTTGGGGTGTCACAGCTTGGTATCAGAGCCTAGGTATGCGAATTACCTAGGGCTTGGTTGGGCATGGAAACCATTACATTCCATATGCATTTCATGTTAAGTTCTCTACTTACTATATGCTATGTGCTACTTGTTATGTGAATTATATGCATGGTAGAATGTATATGGAAAGGAGAAACACTAGGGTTAGAAAACTCAAGATTATGTTTTAATGTGTAAATGTTTACTAGTAGGTGGCACACGCACTACTAGTAAAACAAGGAGGAAAAAAAAAAATCGTCAAGTTTAAATACTTGATGCCTAACTTGGGATATTAAGTAACTGATCTATTGCTATCTTATGTGTGTGTAGATGGAAAATAGAGGAAGAGGAAGAGGACGTGGCCGAGGCCGAGGCGGTGGCCGAAACAACAACCAACCACTTCCGGCCTTTGATCACCAAGCCTTTGTAGAGGCTATTGGTGAGGCAGCGGCGACGATTGCACAGGCTAGTGCTACAGCCGCTACCATTGCACAGACTGGTGCAAATATGGGACACGGAGGCTCGAGTAACCTCCAGAGGTTCAAAGCCCATAATCCTCCGGTCTTTTTGGGAGGGGCGGATCCAATGGTAGCCGATCGTTGGATTCGACAAGTGGAGAAGATCTTGAGTGCTATGGAGATCACTTCCGATGCCACCAAGATAACTTTGGCAACTTTTCAGCTGGAGGGAGAGTCCCAGCTATGGTGGGATTGGGTCAAGACCTCAAAGAACTTGGAGATAATGACTTGGGTAGAGTTCAAGGAACTCTTTATGGGAAAGTATTTCCCGGCGACCGCTCGACACGCTAAGGCCAAGGAGTTCCTAGAATTGAAGCAGGGGACTATGAGTGTGCTAGAATACGTGGCCAAATTCACTGAGTTGGCCCGTTTTGCTGATGATTATGTGGCCTCAGACAGGGCCAAAGTACAGAAGTTTGAGGATGGACTGAAGTTGTCTATTCGAGGCAAGATTGTGGGACTTCTCCTGCAAGACCTTGATTTGATGGTCAAGACTGCAATGACTATCGAGAGAGAGGTGGAGGACGCGCGCAACATCCGGGAAGCGGGTGTTAAGGACAAAAGGAAGGAGGGTCAATCATCTTCTTCAGGTGCAGGAAAGAGGCAAAGGACTTCTATTCCACAAGGGTCTCAGGGGCAGAGCCGCGGCTATCAAGGCCAAGGCCAGGGCCGATTCTCTCAAGGTGGGGGAAACTTCAGGACCACCTTCCAGACGGGTCAGAAGACTTGCTATTTTTGTCACCAGCCGGGTCACATCAGAAAGGAGTGTCCTCAACGGCAGGGATCCCAGAGCTATGGGACATCCCAATCCCAGCCTTCTGTGGGCCAGTCGCAGATACAGAGTGTTCCTCCTTACCCCACTATGGGTCAAAGGAGTCAGTACCAATCTCAGGGTGCTGCACAAGTGCCTACTACTTCACGAGCAGGGACTTCACAAACAGGCCAGATAGGCCAGGGCATGGGTCGAGGTCGAGGCTCACAAGCCGGGACATCGGGAACCCAAGGGCGTGTTTATGCCATGGTGCCACAGACTGAGTCGACAGATCCGTCGGTAATACAGGGTACATTTCTACTCTCTCGCTTATGGGCAAGGGTATTATTTGACTCTGGTGCATCTCATTCTTTTATTGCTGCATCTTGTGTGAAAGATTTGGGCTTAGAGGTTGAGACCTTAGAGGAACCGGTACATGTGAGTTCTCCCCTAGGAGCTAGGGTGAGAGTTGATCAGATATGTCGGGACTGTGAATTAGAGATCTCGGGGATTCTACTCACTGTAGACCTTAGGGTCATGGACATGTCGGAGTTTGATGTGATCCTCGGGATGGATTGGTTGGCAGCACATCGGGTTGTCATTGATTGTGATAGGAAGAGGGTCACGGCGTATACGCCTGATGGTATTTGTTTCAAGTTCCAAGGGGAAAAGCACGATGCTTTACCCCAAGCCGTGTATGACTCACGATGGCACGGACAGTTGATGGGATGGCTTGCGAGCCTTACTTTGGAGGATGAGGTGAGACAGGAGTTGGGTCTACCTCGGGTGGTATGTGAGTACGAGGATGTATTTCCGGATGAACTACCGGGATTACCTCCCCATCGGGATATGGACTTCAGTATCGAATTACATTCGGGTACATCGCCTATCTCCATGACTCCGCATAGGATGGCGCCTGCCGAGTTGCAAGAACTCAAGGTCCAATTGCAGGAATTGTTGGACAAGGGGTTCATTAGACCGAGTACCTCACCTTGGGGCGCTCCGGTGTTATTTGCAAAGAAGAAGGACAAGACCCTTCGATTGTGTGTAGATTATCGGCAGTTAAATCGGGTTACTATCAAGAATAGGTACCCTTTGCCGAGAATTGATGACTTGTTTGATCAGCTGAGAGGGGCAAGGGTATACTCCAAGATAGATCTTCGCACCGGTTACCATCAGTTGAGGGTTAGGGAGGCAGATATCCCTAAGACGGCGTTCAGAACGCGATATGGGCATTTCGAGTTCACAGTGATGCCATTCGGATTGACGAATGCCCCGGCGGCATTTATGGATCTCATGCATAGGGTTTTTCAACCCTATTTGGATCAGTTTGTTGTGGTTTTTGTGGACGACATCCTGATCTACTCCAAGTCTGAGGAGGAGCATGAGGGTCACTTGAGGATTGTTCTCCAGACCTTGAGAGACCATCAGTTGTACGCTAAATTCAGCAAGTGTGAATTTTGGCTTACGGAGGTGAAATTTTTGGGACACGTGGTGTCGGCTTCGGGTGTATCTGTGGACCCGGAGAAGGTTGAGGCAGTTATGAATTGGGAGAGGCCGAAGTCAGTCTTCGAGATACGCAGTTTCTTGGGATTGGCAGGGTACTATCGGAGGTTCATTGAGGACTTCTCTCGACTAGCTGCTCCTATGACCAAGTTGACCCGAAAAGAGGTCAAGTTTGAGTGGAATGACGCTTGTGAGAAGGCATTCCAAGAGTTGAAGAGGAGGCTTACATCAGCTCCTATTCTGATAGTTCCGGAAAGGGGACAGAAGTATACGGTATACTGTGATGCCTCCAAGGACGGACTTGGATGCGTCTTGATGCAGTCCGGGAGAGTGGTAGCTTATGGTTCTCGGCAGTTAAAGAACCACGAGCAGAGTTACCCCACACATGATATGGAGTTGGCAGCCATTGTCTTTGCCTTGAAGGCTTGGCGCCATTATCTATACGGTGAGCAGTTCGAGGTATTTTCAGATCACAAAAGTTTGAAGTACATCTTTACACAGCGGGACCTCAACATGAGGCAACGCAGGTGGATGGAGTTTCTGGAGGATTATGACTTCACCTTGCATTACCATCCCGGTAAGGCAAATGTGGTGGCTGATGCACTCAGTCGGAAACCACGGGGAATCCTGGCTAGAGTGGCTTCCCGAGAGTGGCAGATGCTCGAGACTGTGGGACAGTTCGGGCTATGTTATATGGGTCAGGCTCAGGGTATTTTGGGGAGTTTGATAGCTACGCCTTCCCTACTGAGCAGGGTTATTGAGTCCCAGAGTCAGGACACAGAGCTATTGTCTATCCGGGACCGTGTACAGGCAGGTACAGGTGACGAGGGCTGGGCCATTCACTCGGATGGTAGTCTTCGGTATCGAGGAAGGGTTGCGGTTCCTCAGTTGGCGGATCTGAAAGAGGAGATCCTTAGGGAGTTTCATTGCTCCCGTTTTGCGGTTCATCCAGGGGGCACAAAGATGTATCATGATCTTCGTCGCCAGTATTATTGGAATGGGATGAAGCGGCAAGTTGGTAATTTTGTTAGTAGATGTCTCACGTGTCAGCAAGTGAAGGCTGAACACCAGAGACCAGCAGGGTTACTCCAGCCATTGGAGGTAGCTGAGTGGAAGTGGGAACATGTTACGATGGATTTTGTGACTCACTTGCCACGGACATCACGGGGACATGACGCGGTATGGGTGATAGTGGACCGGCTTACTAAGTCGGCACACCTTTTGGCCGTACGGATGACCTTCACACTGGAGGAATTTTGTAGGTTATATATACGGGAGATTGTCCGGTTGCATGGGGTACCCGTATCTATAGTATCGGATCGGGATCCCAGGTTTACGGCTCATTTTTGGGAGAGTTTTCAACGAGCCATGGGGACACAACTGATGATGAGCACTGCTTTTCATCCCCAGACGGACGGTCAGTCTGAGAGAACCATTCAGACATTAGAAGACATGTTACGGGCATGTGTCCTAGATCTTAAGGGTAGCTGGGAAGATCATTTACCCTTGGTAGAGTTCGCCTATAACAATAGTTATCAGGCGAGTATACAGATGGCACCCTATGAGGCACTATATGGGAGGCCATGTCGATCTCCGATTTGTTGGACAGAAGTTGGAGAGAGACTTGTTACGGGTCCGGACTTGGTTAGAGACACCTCAGAGAAGGTGGGCTTGATACGGAAGCGTCTTCTCACGGCTCAGAGCCGGCAAAAGAGCTACGCTGACAGACGGCGACGACCTCTAGAGTTTGAGGTGGGAGATCATGTCTTCTTGAAGGTGATGCCTACGAGAGGAGTGGTCAGGTTCGGCAAGCGGGGAAAGCTGTCGCCAAGGTACATTGGGCCCTTCGAAGTACTCGAGAGGGTGGGTGCAGTTGCTTATCGGTTGGCGTTACCGCCAAATCTATCGGGTGTTCACGCGGTATTCCATGTCTCTATGCTCCGGAAGTATATCCCAGATCCGACTCATGTGGTAGATTGGGGCGAGCTTGTTGTTGATGTGGATGGGACCTTTGAGGAGGGACCGGTGCGCATCATGGATAGCAGGGAGCAGGTTTTGCGGGGCAAGACTGTAAGGCTAGTAAAGGTGCTGTGGCAGCACCGAGGAGTGGAGGAGGCGACATGGGAGCGTGAGGACACCATCCGTACCAATTACCCATTTTTGTTCGAGGATGGAGGTACATGTTTAAAATTTTAAGTATGAGGTTACTTATTGCATATGCATGTGTCTAAGTGTGCATGTGTGTGAGAATTTCGGGGACGAAATTCTTCTAAGGGGGGGAGAATGTAAAATCCCGGTAGATTTAAACTTTTATGAATAAAGGGTAAAATGGTAAATTGTCACCATGATTCGGGTTGTAAATCTGAAATTTTTTGTAACTCGGATGACAAAACGGACCTCACCGTTGGATTCGTCTCGCGAAATCGAGTTACCACGTCAATTTTCGTCGAATTCTGAGATAGTCAAATTTTTCACGTTTTACGGAGCGATCGGGCTTCGGGTGACCCTGTACACGAATTTTTTTATAAAATTTTAAATTTTGGGCAATAAAATAAGATAAATTGAAATAAAAATATTTTAGATTTAAACCGGGGCGAGATTTAATTGTTCGGGACAAAAACGGACCCGGAATTAAAAATGGACATGTGGCCAATTGTGGGCCAAGTGTTCTAAAGTATAAATAGGGGGAAAAATCAGATTTTTCCCCCATTGTTCAGCATCCTCTTCAGCCGATAGAAAAGAGAGGGAAAGGAGAGGGAAAGCTTCAACTTCTCTCTATGATCTACATAATTCTAGTGCTCAAATCCGCTTGGACCAAGAACAAAGATCGTTCTCCTCGTCAAGGGCTACGTCTACGTACCAAAAGGAAGTGATTTCACCGAATAATCAAAGGAAGAATTTTTGGAGATCAAAGCTTTTGGGTTGGTTTTGGTGTTTTAGGGGTTTTCTACACTCCTAAGAGGTAGGGGTTATTCCTACTTTGGATTATTCTTACCTTAGGTGTTGCTAGACTAAGGGTGAAAATTATGTATATGCATATGTATTGTTATACATATATGTCTATGGGTATGAAAGTGAAAAAAAATTAGCATAGGAATAGCTTAGGCTAGCTTCTAGCTTGAATTTGGTATATGGAGGTTCCATGTGATTATTTTGTAACTTGGTGAAAACTTAAGGCATGCTATGTGTTTTATAAACTATGCCTTGGAATGTGTTATGTGAATACATGACTTGAATGACTATAAGATGTTTGATAAAATGCCCTAGTGAAATTGAGTGTGTTACTTGCATGATGCTATGTTATAACATGCTTGGGTGATTGTGAAATCATATGCTTAGGATATGGTTTTTGGATGAAGAGTGTTATTGACATATGCATGAAATGATATATTGAGCATAATGAGATATGGTAGTTATATACTTATGATACAATTGCATTGATGTATGAAAATGTTTATATGTTTGTCATAAGCATATTGAGCATTATTTTGTGTGCAATGGAACATCACATTGCATTTGCACGGAAGTGTCTCATTACATGAGTGAGTGCATGTTTGACGTCAATACCACACTTGGTGATTGACGGAAGGCTTGGGAGAGTTGGGTCGAGGACTTAGCTAAGCCGCTTGGTTGCATGATGAATTGGGTTGGGGTAGCAAGAAGAGGCATGACGACCTCTCGGGTGCAAGACCCGGTGATTGGGCTACGCACTCCCTTGGCTCGGCCCATAAAGTGTGTGGGTGTATTCGGAACCCTCGGTCGAAGTCCGTAAATTTCGTGTGGGTTGGAGGCCCTTGGTGTAAGTCCATGAACATCCACCCCTATACAAGACCCTAGAGTGATTAACGCCATTGTGTGTAACATAAATGGTGGTTTCGACTAAATTGACACTTGCATGTGTTGGGGAGCCGGAGAGAGCTCGGAATAAAGTTGCATGGGTGAGTGTCACTTCATTCCATGGCATAGCATTGTTGCATTCCATCATAGGATGCATAAGTGTGAGAAATGCTTGGTTGTATGTTTGTGTGATGATTACATGAGCATGTGCATCTAGGGGAAGAGTAACCTCTATAGGTTTATCTCTATTGGGCGTTGTGCTCACCCTATACGGGAAACAATTTCAGGTACGGGACACGTTCCGGTGGATGGCTCTCATTCGGGGGCTCTTGGTTGAAGAAAAGCCGGGTTGTGGCTTTTCAATTTAGTTTTTGTAAAACTTTTGGTTAATTTCCATTTTGGCATGTAAAAGTATGGAAATAGTTGTATTAGAACTTGTATTGACTATATTTGGTATCAAATAGATGTTGTATAAGTTTTGGATAACCTTGGATTGATTTGGGGTTGAAATCATACACAGAAATTTCAGACACTGCTTAGTGTTTGAGCCATAACTTTTTATTGTGACGTCCAAATGATCTGCAATTTTTACAGTAGGTAGTAGACACCTAGGGCTACAAAAGTGTTTTTATGAAATTTTCTCAATTCCACTTCTAAACAGGTCAAAACCACACTGGAAGTTGCAGCAGAACAGAAACTGCATTTTCTGTTCGAACGTAAAGTGACGTTCGAATGGTGCGAGTTTTGAACAGCAAAACCAGCAGAGAACCAAATGTACTGGGAGCTACCTATTTTTCAAAACCAAGGGACGTTCGAATGTGAATAGTGCTGTTCGAACGGTGACTGTAAAACCGAAATTTTTCAAACTATGCACTAAGCTTCCAGGCTTGGATTTCTTTGATTTAAAGAACACCAATGGACTTGGATTTCTCTAGTTCCAAGGATACAAATGGACACTAATTGAGGTATATTGAGGCTTATTAGACCTTGGTGGATTTAAATGATAACTATTACATATATGCACTAATGTTAAAGTAACCTTGCATGTTTTGCTATAAATATGGATAATTGGACCCGGTGTGGTCAATGTTTACTTATAAATGGACCCGGTGCGGTCATTGTTTATCTTGGGCCTCAGATGGGTCATGTGAGTTATGTTGCACAGGTTGGGTATTGGGTAGAGTTCCCTGTACAAAGGAGACTCTGCCCAAATTTTGTTAAGTTATGGACCTCGGTAAATGGGACATAACGGTGTGATATCGAGTCACTCGGTATTTACGGGTATTCCGCGGGTTGATGGGTAATCAACGGACCCCCGGATTTTGGGGTGTCACATAAACCCTCTAGGAATGGTTTTAGTCGTTGGCCATTGACTTTAAATGTCTGACCATTCTTTGGTTTTCAACCTCTACTGCACCATGAGGGTAGACAATACGGACAATAAAAAGCCTGAACCAATAGGAATGAAGTTTCTTAGGAAAGAGGTGAAGTCGAGAGTTGTATAAGAATACCTTTTGTCCAGGTCCAAAATTCTTTCTCAAAATCGACTGATCATGAAAAGCCTTGGTCCTTTGCTTATAAATACAGGTACTCTCATATGCGTCTCTATGAATTTCCTCTAACTCATTCAATTCCATTTTTCTCTAACTACCAACTAGATCCAAATTGAAATTAAGGATTTTGATTGTCACACCACATACCGAAAGTGAGATAGATTGTGGGTAACTCTGAAATTATTATCTTTTAATCCATAATTACATAAGAGTAATTAAACTGCCAACGGTTTCCAAACCTTTAATAAAATATGAAAACAAAACATTCATATTGTACAAGTTACAACGTGATTAGGGCACCACACCCTTAAATATCCTTAACAAAAAAAAAACTATGGACAATTATGTTACATGACATATTGTACATTCCAACGACAACCTCCCTATGTCAAGCTAGATTTGCAGTGGACCACCTTTTACTTCCCATGTTCCTGAAAACAAACAACTATGGAGGGATGAGCAAAATCACACGCTTAGTGTGTATGTTTGAAATATACAGAAAGAAAATAGATAAGCATAGCACAGTAATAACAAAATCCACACAATAGGATTTAATATCACTATTTGATCAACCAACAATAAATAATGCTACCCGTTTTTGCCCGGGTGTAACTGTAATCACAACGCTGCTATTTATGCCTAGTAATCTTAACAAATCTATTGCTACCATCTATGCTCAGTAGTCTTAGCTAATATAATGCCACTGTAATTACCTAGTAGTCTCAGCAATTGTGATCACAAAAACATTACATAAACCTTCAATTCATATATTAAAACTATAACTAAACACCATCACACAACACAAAGTTCATCAACCCACAATTTAGCTATAATCACACAAATATAGCTAATAATAGTCATAAACATTTTCAATCAATGTGGATCAATACACCCATCTTTGGTTCAATTCCAAACCCGCACTTAGTCCCTTTGTATAGTTTTAGCTAATTCCAACTTTGACGTCGTTGTCTTCGTACCTAACATACATAGTCACAAATTACATAAAATATCATTTACAACAAATGATATTATCCCACACATGACAAGTGATTAATTGAGCTTAGCTCGATACTTTCCCAACATCCCCTTCCTTTTATTTTATGTACCCAACCCTTAGATTTGATGACATGTTTGTAGGTAAATAAGATCAACTACAATTGATTCGAACCATAAAAGTGTTTACCAAAGGTTTGGGCTTGAATGGATAATGAATTACAGTAATTATGGAAAAACGGTGAAAATTCCATGTATCTATCGATAAAAATCTCTTCAGAATGTTATTCTACCAGTAGAACACCTCATAGAAGGTCGTTCTATCGATAGAACATTACCTCCTACCGGTAGAACTCCACACATAACATTGTTCTATCAGTAGAACATTACTTTTATCAGTAGAACTTCTTATAGAATGTCTTTTTATTGGTAGAACACCACTTCCTATTGGTAAAGTCTGACTAAAACTCTTATTCAACCCATCTCCTTCCCAAATCTTTTCCTTTCAACCCTACAACTTCTAACATACATATCATAAATTATAAACACATTTTTCCATGGAAATCTACACTAATAATATATCTATATCAAATTCATCATTCAAAACCAAAACCAACTCACACATCCAAAATTTACAACCCAAAACTCAAATTCTTTTTTCACACTTTCAAATAACGAAATACAAAGATTTTCAGAAAAATCCCCTTACCAAAAAGAGTCACCCTCTTGCAATTCTTCAACAAAGCCTTTATGAAATCGAAGGAAACAAGAAAATTGGTTCTTCTGTGTTGATTCTGAACCAAAAGAGTGAAATTCCTCCACCGAGTTACATTCCCTTCCAACCTAACTCTTCTCTTTCTTTCTTCACCTTCCTTACCTATCTCTAACTCTCTCTTTCTCTGAAACTCATGTTAAAACCCCCACACACTTATGCATGTACATGTATATATATATATATAGATATCATACATATATATAAGGAGTAAAATATAAGAGACACCTATCTCTATGACTCACATTTCTCCCAAAATCCACTTGGGTACCCATGCACATCTTCCCCTCACACACACACACACCTCTTAAATTAAAATATTTATAAACCCGCACTCAAACATCTCTCCCTCATACAATTTTTTGTCCAAATACCAATTAAATCCCAAAATTCAACCCCTAGGGTTATAAATTCAAAAATCCCCCTTCTCACATAACTTCTATAGTTATAATTTAACCTCCAAATTATAATAAATTATGCATTAATCCCCTTCATTTAACAAAATGTCATGAAATACATGTATGGGGTCTCATAATTCTCTCTTACTAAAAGAAATTTCAACCCTTAGGTTAATATTCTTATGTTTTGTGCAAACATTCTTCATCTGATCACGCAGGATTTTCATATTTTAGTTGTGTACTATCTTAATATTTTTGTTTAAACATAGTCTTAAAAGCACAATTAGATTTCTTTATTGTTAAAAATCTTGTGAAATATTATACTCTTTACATATATAGTGGAGATATAATACCTATTGCAGATTTTGAACCAATCTTTCTTGGAGAGATACTCTACATCTACTCAATTACAAATCTTCGATTCAGCGGTAAACTTTCCTTGAATAATCTCATTAACTTTGTTTTGATTAACACTGATTAAATTGTATTATTAGCATTGTCCTTAAATTTTATATAGAAATTGTACATATATATAATTTCTGGAAAATGATCTTAGGCCATCTTTGATTAAATCTTGAGCCTTGACATTTCTTTTACAAAATTATACCCGTAGTCAGCCATGATTGAGCTTGAAAGAAAATAAATTATTTTCTTTAAACCCAAAAAACACCCAAGCCATATAAAAAGATATTAACTTACCTTTTGCTATCTAATTTTCTTGCACCCTTGTCTAAATCAATAGGATATGGAACAACAGAAAAGCAAAAGAAAAAGACAAGGAAATTCTATGTTTTAGAAGAAAAAAAAATTTAAGCCAAGAAAGTGAAAAATGGGAAAAAGAAAAGAAAGAAACATGTAAAGATTTAGAAAAAGAGAATGAGGTGTGCCACAATACTAAAAGATAGCATTTGATATCCAATGACGTCGTTTCGTAAACCTTAAACCCATGGCCACATTACACCTTAATAAAGTCCTTTTTGATTTCGATAAATCATATATTTGTATTAGATCTAATAATTCTAAAAAGGAAAATATTAATAGTATATTTAATATAGTGTTAATATTCTTTCATGAAATTATGTCAAATTCCACTTTATTCAACTAACCGTTCTTTTGATTACTACATGTGAAATTATTTGTCTTGTTAACTATATTCCAATCACATGTAGATTGTGAGAAGGATTGTCATCAAAACTACTAGGAAAGAGGGTAATATTTCTCAAGTGATTTTTAAAAATAACGAAATCATTACACACACACAAGTTTTTATAAAAATATATAGATAATATTACAACTAACGTGTGTTACTCTTATAGTGATTAGAGAAGGAAATAACTTGACAAGATAGATGGAATATTGATTTAATTTTACTTGTGAAAAATATGAGTTATGAATTCTTAATTACTGAAGTTTGTAGGTAGCTTCATTGGAAACCTTCACGAGACAAAACTCGTCCACTAGAAATCACCTAGGGGTTTAAAGGCTTGTTACATCTGCTAAATGCAATTGTGAAAAATGTACAAAAATGATTAAACCTTTGTTGTATTATATTGTGTTAATAGTTTATAAATTTACTAGGGACTAGTAAAGATTAAGTTGGGGAGTGTGCTTAACCTTAATTAGTATATAAATATAATTAGTTAATAAAGTCGAATTAGTATAATAAAATAACAAAAAACTAGTAATTAAAGTCAATTAGGGTTTGTGCGTAATTAGGGTTTTGATGTGTGTTATGTTTAAAAAGTTTCAGGTTCAATGCACAATTACTACACAATACAAGGAGAAAAGTATGGATGCTTGAAAATACAAAGGCTAAAGTGTAATTAAACCAAGAGGAGAGTTAGCATGCTGCAAGTTGCAAATCCAGCAAAGCTCCACCGTCTGGACGGTGGTGGTGGTATTCGGACGGTCACTCGTGATGCCTATCCTCATTTCTTCCACCGCATGCTTCTCTAAATGGCTATAAATAGCCATACTTTCTTCAATCGTTAGTAAGCCGGAACCAAGAGAGAAAAGAGAAAGAGAAGAAAAAAAAGAGAAAAGAGAAAGAGAAAAAGAGAAGTTGCAAAAATGATTCGGTCTGTGATGCACTTTAGTCTAAACTTTGTACTTCTACATTTCTGTTGTATCTTTCTATTTGGATAGTTGAACTGCCATCATCTTTTTTTCATTATTGATAATATAGGTGATTGTGTTTTAGTTGTTCCTTGTGAAAGACATTTTAAATTTTGTATTTTAATTCTAGTTATAATGAAAACTGCCTGCACTCCATACTTGTCTGTAGCAATGGGGCGTGTGTAGTTCCGTATATCCTCCAGTGAGAGGTAAACATATATATAATACTGGTTAAATTCTAGAAATGCTGATGTTTTATATATTTATATATCTATGTATTATATGCTTCATGCATGATACAGTGATGTACGTACTTACGGTGTTGTGCCTGGAAGTATGTCATTAGTGCATCATCAACCTGTCGATAAAATAATCACTGCATTCCTGTCGGTATGGCTTGTCCTCCACCAGAACCCTGAGGATGTTAACTGATGCATGCTACAAAACATAAATGATCCTCATGAATAGCATGTCCTTCTTGGTTATTAGGGTTTAACTTATATATATATATATATATATATATATATATATATATATATATATATATATATATATATATATATAACTATCAGATGAATGAGCTAAGTGATCCTCATAAATGGCTTGTCCTTCTGGATTACTTAGACCGTTTAACTGGTATAAAGGATAATATTGTCAGTCTAACAATCACGACATTCCTATCGGTATAGTTTATCCTCCACTAGAAGGCTGAGGATGTTTAACTGGTATATATATATCATAGATAGAGTCAAATGAATAATTCAAGTATTCCACATGAATGACTTGTCCTTCTAATTTGCTTGGATTAATCAATTGACACATCTATAACCAGCTAACCTAAGAAGTTGCTATGTTATAACTACTATCACCAGTTGACCTAAGAAGTGGTTGTGTTATTGTTTATTATGTATGCACCTACTATTATGAAGACAAATGAATAATTCAAGTATTCCCCATGAATGACTTGTCCTTTTGGTTTGCTTGGATTATTCAATTGTCATGGATACCACCAGCTAACCTAAGAAGTTGTTGTGTGATAGTTTATATACATCAGGCCTACTAATTGACTTGCCAGTACATGGAAGTTAATTGCTGTAATGTAGCATTTCTAGTATTTAACCAATATAACGCATATGAGATCCTTAAACTGAAGCATACTTTTTATTATTGTCTTACTCTATCTGCACATAACTGTTTACTTAGACTAGTTATCAATCTAAACTCACATCACAAGCTATCACATGTTGTCCTATTCGAATTAGCAACGTAACTATTTTATTTCATTTTCCAATTATTAAAACTCTTCATGGGATCGATACTTGGACTTAAAACCGAGTAAACTATAATTCGACCACTTATACTTGGGTGTATAATATTAATCCGATCACTAAAAAGTGTAAATCAGTGCATAGATTCACCACTTTAAAAAAGTAAATTTTTGGAAAATACCAATGAGCAATTCTATCATTGTTGGGATCGCTACAAGGAATAGCTCCAGTCCGTACCACATCATGGTTTTGAATCGTGCCAATTGGTAAGTTTCTTCTATGAAAGAATCACACCGGGCCATAGACAATTCATTGACATGATGTGAAATGACCAGTTCTTAAACAAAGACCCTAATGAGGCCCTAGGCCACTTTAGTACATTGGCTAGTTCTTAAACAAAGACCCTGATAAGGCCCTAGGCTACTTTAGTACATTGGCTTAGAATGCACAATCTTGGGATATCATAGATCCCACTGATGTACCGAGATCTACTCCTCAGGGTAGTAATCAAACACATGGGGGAGGGATGCATAATTTAAGAGATCGCAAAGATTTGCTTTCCAAAATTTCCAAGTTTTCTAAGAAAGTTGAGAGTGTTGAGGTAAATCAGAGACAAAAGGTGTCACATATTTCAAGGACCGAGGAGTCTTGCTCGATTTGTGAGGGTGTGCAGCATTCTATATTGGAGTGCCCTAACATTCCGGCACTTAAGGAAGTGTATCACAAGCAAGTCAATGCCTTTAACCAAATGAGGCAATCATTCTCTCCACACTCAAACACTTAAAATTTGGGTTAGAGCAATCACTCGAACTTTAGTTGGAGAAATGAGAACCCCACTCCTCATGGTTCTAATGCTTATTCACCTCTCATACCTCCTAAGCAAGGTCACTACCAAGGTCATGGGCAAAGCGTCTAGCCCTCAATACTCATGGTCTAATCTACAAGGGTATTTACAAAACCGACCTCCATAGAATTTCTCCTAAGGTCTACCTCCACAAAATTTTAATCAATAAGGACCATCCAACCCATCCACATACCAACTTCCTTACAAAAGAAGTTTGGAGGATGTGGTTCATTCCTTCATTCAATGTCAGACTGCCTTCACTCAAATTCAGGCCCAACTCACAAAGTTGACAAATTCCATGGGGACATCACAACAATAGAGGGGAAAATTTCCCGCTTAACCCAAGAAAATCCTAGAGGAAAACATGTAATTGAGTCATTGGAACCTAATAAGGAGAGTTATGAGCAACTCAAAACGATCACCACCCTTTGAAGTGGCAAACAAATTGATAAAACCATTGTGCCAAAAGTCTCTACAAATGACACACTGTCAATAGAAAAAGAGACCAAGGGTGACACCAACGGGGTGAGCTGAGTGAGAAAGAAAAATTGGTTGATGAGAGTGTTCTTGTCTCCCCCCATGCCTGCTTCTTTTCCTAATCGTTTGAAACCACCCGTCAAGGTGGCTAACTATTCTGATATAATTGAGATGTTCAAACAGGTGAAAATTAACATTCCACTCCTTGACATGATAAGGCAAATTTCATCTTGTGCAAAGATCTTGAAAGACTTGTGCATAGTGGAAAGGTAACTTAACGTTTACAAGAAGGCGTTCCTCACCGAGCAAGTGAGCTTAATATTGAGGACGAACACCCCCACCAAAGTTAAAGACCCCAATTACCCTACCATTGCCATCACAATATAAAATTGTCAAGTGGAGCAAACATTGCTTGATTTTGGGGCTAGTGTGAACCTCTTACCCTACTCGGTGTACAAGCAACTCCAACTTGAAGAGTTGAAGCCAACTTCTATCACTCTTTAGTTGGCGAATTGGAGCATTCAAATACCGAAGAGAATGGTTGAGGATGTTTTAGTTCGAGTGCATAACTTTTATTTTCTTGTTGATATCATTGTGCTTGAGACTCACCCGTTGCTAACCCTTGCTCCCAAATCCCTATTATATTAGGTATACCATATTTTGCTACATCTAATGTTGTTATTAATTGCAGGAATGATCTCATGAAGCTCATTTTTGGGAGCATGACTATGGAATTCAATGTGTTCAATTTGAACAAACAAACAGGGGATACTGAGGAAGTGCAAGAAGTAAATAGGATTGAAACCTTGGTAGAGGAGCACTTGGAGTTACTGGGCATGTTAAAAATGGGGGAGGAAGAGGTTGATGAGCAAGAAGAGTTGGAAAGCTTGAAAGGGGTAGAAAAGTGGACCCCTGCATTTGAGAAGCTTCCACACCAAGACAAGAAGATTTTTCCATCAAATGAGCAAAAATTCATCTTGGAGTTGAAGCCATTACCATTCCATCTGATGTATGCATATCTTGGGGAGGACAAGACCTTTTCGATAATGATTAGCTCAACCTTAGATGCAAAGCAAGAAGAATATCTCTTGGAAGTGTTGAGGAGGCATAAAGGGGCGATTAGTTAGACAATTGCTGACATCAAGGGGATAAGTCCCCTCATTTGCACACACTGTATTTATCTTAAAGATGACTCCAACCATCTCGATAACCACAAAGAAGGTTGAACCCAATCATGAAGGATGTGGCGAGAGATGAGGTACTAAAGCTACTTGAAGTAGGCATCATCTTTTTGATTGTCAATAATAAGTAGGTTAGTCCCACGCAAGTAGTACCCAAGAAGTTGGGAGTTGCAGTCGTTGCGAATGAGGAGAATGAGCTTATTTCAATGAGGGTGACAACAAGTTGGAAAGTGTGTATTGATTACCGAAAGCTCAACCTGTGCACAAGAAAGGATCACTTCCCTTTATCATTCCTCGACCAAGTGTTGGAACAAGTAGCGAGGCATCTATTCTGTTACTTTTTAGATGGATACTTCAACTACAATCAAATCAAGATTGATTGGAAGATCAGGAGAAGACCACCTTCACTTATCCCTACGATACTTCTGCCTACCGTCGCATGCCTTTCGAGCTTTGTAATGCACCTAAAACCTTTTAACGTTGAATGATGGGAATCTTTAGTGATATGGTGGAGAAGAGTGTAGAGGTGTTTATGGATGACTTCTCGATGTTTGGGAATTCCTTTAGTAGATGTTTGGAGAATTTGGAGAGAGTTTTTGAGAGATGCGAGGAGAAGAACTTAATTTTGAATTGGGAGAATTGTCATTTCATGGTGACACAGGAAATTGTGCTTAGGCATATCATCTCTGCAAAGGGGATCGAAGTGGACAAATCAAAGGTTGAGGCCATTTCTAACCTCCCTACATTGAAGGTCATAAAGGATATCAGGTCGTTTTTGGGCCATGCTTGACCAATTTACTGTCTAAGGATGTCCCATTCAGGTGGTCGGATAATTGTGAGGCATCTTTTACAAAACTCAAAAGCATGCTTACTACACCTTCGATTATGTGACCACCCAAGTGGGATTTACCTTTTGAGCTTATGTGCGACATGAGTGATTACGCAGTCGGCGCAGTGCTAGGTTCAAGGGAGGAAAAGAGACCATATGTAATATACCATGCTATCAAAACCCTTAATAAAGCTCAAATGAACTGTACCACCACTGAAAAGGAAATGCTAGTGGTAGTATCTGCATTGGATAAATTTTGGTCCTACATTATTGGTTCACCGATAGTAGTCTGTACTGATCACTATCCTTTAAAGTATTTGTTGTCCAAGCAGGATGCCAAACCGAGACTCATTACGTGGATCCTCCTACTCCAAGAGTTCAATTTGACAATCAAAAAAGATAAGAAAGGAGTGGAGAACATGGTGGTAGATCATTTGTACTAACTATTGGTGTAAGAGCTCGATGAGCACATTCTTATCCCTGGTTTCTTTCCCGATGAACATAAACTTTCATTCCATTTTGTTTGTCCCCAGTATGCTAACATATGTAATTATCTTGCAACAGGGGAAATACCACCACATTGGAGTCTAGAGGATAGAAAAAGATTTATGGTGGATGTGAAGTACTTTTACTTTGACAGCCCATACCTGTTCAAGTATTGTCCTAACCAAGTCATGCGGAGATGCATACCTAAAAATGAGCAGCAGGTTGTCCTTACATTTTGCCACTCGGAAGCATGCAGTGGGCACTTTTCTTCAAAGAAGACTTCAACAAAAATTATATAATTAGGTTTTTACTAGCCCTCACTCAACAAGGACTGTGTTTCATTTTGTAAAGAATGTGATAGGTGCCAAAGACTAGGTAGTGTGACTCGAAGGAACATAATGCCATTCTCCCCTGTACTTGTCATTGAAATATTTGATTGTTGGGGTATTTACTTTATGGGTCCCTTCCCCATGTCATTTGGTTTCCTATACATTATACTAGCAATGTACTACGTGTCCAATTGGGTGGAGGCTATCCCAACTAAGACCAATGACCACCCGGTTGTGGTCAAATTCTTGAAAGAGAATATTTTTTCGAGGTTTGGGATGCCTTGTGCTATGATAAGCGACGGTGGATCGCATTTCTGTAATAGGCTATTTGTGTCTTTGATGCATAAATATGGCGTCACACATAAGGTGTCCACCGCATACCACCCATAAACCAATGGCCATGCTGAGCTGACTAATAGGGAGATTAAAAATACCCTAGAAAAAAAGGTTAATCCCCATAGGAAAGATTGGTCATTTAGATTGTTTGATTCCTATAGGCCTATTGCATTGCTTACTAGACTGTCCTAGGTATGTCTCCCAATCGGGTCGTCTATGGAAGGGCTTGCCATTTGCCAGTTGAAATGGAACACAAGGCCTATTGGGCTATAAAGACTCTAAACTTCAATATGAGAATGGCCAAAGAGAATAGGAAACTTGAAATAAATGAATTGGAAGAGATTAGAAGAGATATGTATAAGAGCTCCCAAAGTTCAAAAGAGCAGGCTATGATCTTTCATGACAATTCCATTGTGAGGAAGTCATTTGAGCCTGACCAAAAAATGCTCTTATATAACTCTCGTCTCTCAATTTTTGACGGAAAACTCCGATCTCATTGGGATGGCCCTTATCTTGTCTAGGTG
This sequence comes from Ilex paraguariensis, assembly GCA_963454935.2. Lineage (NCBI taxonomy): Eukaryota > Viridiplantae > Streptophyta > Magnoliopsida > Aquifoliales > Aquifoliaceae > Ilex > Ilex paraguariensis. The sequence goes on along the minus strand of CAUOFW020006872.1, from coordinate 1,441 downwards.
ACCTACCCCAATGGAGTTGTTAATGTCACAAACCCTAAGGATGGCAGGACATTCAAGGTCAATGGTCAAAGATTCAAGCCATTATTTGAGGGTTTTAAAGGACAAGGAGTGTAGGAGGATTTGATGGATCCGGTATATCTGGACTTGTAGAAGGAGTAACTATTCTTAGGATTTTTTTTAGTGTACAGTAGCTTTTATTTATTTTAATTGTTTATGTACTTACTTTATCTTTCGTATAGTGTTGTTTTTCTTAGTTCCAGATATTGGTGTTTTTGTCAAAGCTCAAGTGCAAAGTGTTCTCTAACCTTACTCATCTTTTTACAGTCCGTCATTGCATATCATATCTTTTTGTTACATTAAGGACAATGCATGAATCAAGTTGGGGAGTGAGGTGTACCATTTGTACGATGCACCAATGATTTTGGAAATTTTTGTTGATAATACCAATTTTTGTGGTGAAAAATTCACCTTTCACATATCATATAGATTTTTGTTACATTAGTGCAAATTATGTGAAAAAAATAAATTTTTTTGTGAAAATATCTAAATATTGATCTGTATTCCCTTATTAAGAGTGTTTGATATGTTGATCTTTGTGTTGAACCTTGAGCACATGAGCATATTGTAGAAGTTAACCTTATGCGTGAGTATCACATATGTATTTGCTTTTGAACCCACCTGTATGTGCTCCTTGAATGGGTAATTTTTGGCAATTTACATATTGGATTCATATTTTAGGCTTGACATGAATAGTGGAGATGAGTAATAACCCATGAGAGCTTTAGTGTCAATCCTTCTAGGAGGGAACTTACATTTACTCAAAGAACAATTTCTTCAATTTTAAATTTGTTCAATAATCTCATTATGCTTGTTTCGGCTAGGTGCATCTGTGTAGTTAATTGACTTGTCTTGAAATGCATAATTCTCCCTATGCTTATTGTTTGATGTTTTTCGTTGTTGTTCCCTAGTCTCCTAGCATCACCCTCAAATATGTGTATGGGACTTATGTGTATAAGGGAGTGTCACTCTCCCTCGGAATGATGCAAGAGATGGGGCAATGGAATGGTGGATGGAATGGAATGAAATGAACAAAATATGTGTGTGGAATGAAATGCGTATGTGAACAAAAGTGCTCCCCAAGAACAAGGAGTCTTTTGTGTGTTGTTGTTTTACTTGGAAAAGTATTCCAAGGTCGTCTCCTTAGGGAAGGAAAGTTCAAGTGTGGTGAAGGTGATTTTGTGAAAAAGGAAAGTGTAAAATCTTTTGAGTTTTGAGTTTGGTAATTTTTATTTTGATGGAAATGAAATAAAATAAGTATTAGCTAATCCCAAGGTCATTCCAATGGGAATACCAATTCAACTCGAACCTTCCTCTAATGGTGCTTAGATGAACGATTGATTCATGGGAAGTTAGGGACGAGATGAAAAGATCCAAGCATAAA
>CAUOFW020006871.1:0-22801 GCA_963454935.2 Ilex paraguariensis | reverse complement strand
AATGCTATAAATGATTCTTTGAACAAAGAATAAACATTTTCACTTTCTAAACAATTAAGCCTTGTATAAAATTTGTAACTAACAGAAAGTAACAGAAAAGAATCTAACTAAATCTTCCAGAATGTAAGAAAAATGAATACCGTGAGTTGCTTTAGAATGTAACAGCACAGGAACAAAAATCAAAGCCTAAAAAGTGATAAACAACTAAACTATATTAAATAAATAAACCTAACACATATAAATTGATAATTAAATAAATAATGTATAAAATTTGTAAAACAATAACAATTTGGCAAACTAGTTTTGACAGTAGCCAATCATATATTTTGGATGCAATAATATAACTTTTGACACATGTATCAAATTAAAATAATAATTCAACAAATGCAATTGAACACAATATAAAACAATGAAAAATAAATTAGAAAGATCTAGCCTTTGAGAGTCTGTGAGGCACGTTGGAACGTTGTCCTAAAAACAACTGAGTCTCCCTACGTAAAGGTATTAGCAGACTGCAGCGACTCCAAGATACAACCGAGAATCAAAAGCAAGAACTCCCCAGGATTCATGTACATCGAAGAGTAGAGATGAATCTGACTTTACTCGAGTTGCCCGAAAATTAATATAATCAAAATAATCAAGTGCAGTAGTAATCAAAAAAGAAAACTGAAGAAAAGGACGAACGAGAGATGGAAATGGAAGCGAGATGGAGATGGCAGATATATGGTTGTTGTCAGGTTTTCTCTATATATTAAATACTTCATTGACTTTGCTTTTATATAGGCAGATGCTTTCCCAATCGGTGGAAAGAAAAAAAAAAAAGGCAGTTGAAAAATGTTGTTGAGAAGGAAAAGTACACAACGGTTTGACATGTCAAATTGGGTTGCAACTATTCAAATAAAACAAACTTAAATTCAAGTTTCAAAGTTTAACTGATGAAGAATTCCTCCACATGTACATGGTATAAAATAATCCAAAACATTAAATATCTCTTAGGAAAAAGATGAAATATGCAATCATTTTTGCAAGAAAAAGAACAAGGAAAAACTAAATTTATTCTAACATGTTCTTTGCTAACATCATCTAGTCCCTCCAAACTATTCCATCTTTTGATATCATACAAACTGCAATTGTTGTTTTGCGGTAGCATTAGTATCCAAATGTCACCTAAGTTGAGCACCTCATCAAAGAGTGATAATAAATGGAATTATGGGTGCTTGCTTAAGGGATGCCCTATGCAAAAGAAGTCCACCCAATCATCGAGATGTTATGAGATCTTGGTAACTGCTATAGTGTGGATTGAATACAGTCGTTCTTGACAAACAAGGGACATCCTTCGGCCGAGTTGGGTTTTTCTTCGTTGTTATGCTGTTGCCTAGTTGATCTATGGATAGCATTGAAATTTCAAGAACTTCCGCTCTTTAGCATTTGTAGTCACCGAAGCATTTTCCTTCTTTACTTATGCCTCTAGTTTGAATATAGAGTTTCTTTATTTTGTCTTCCTTTCATCTCTGAGATTTCATGTACACATGCAGTGTGGACTGGGTGATGCTTTCCGGTGCAGTGCACATCCACACAAGCCATTTAAACTGGGTGAGAAGGTATGTACTGAGATAAGCTCTCTCTCTCTCTCTCTCTCTCTCTCTAGGGTAATTGCATAGTATAGTGGTAAAAATTAGCAACAAAATTGAGGATTTCTAAGTGTAGTCACTTTGCACGAATATTGCCAAAGGTCGACCTCACCAAAAAATCGAAGAAGTTCCTTTAAATGGAGAAAGTGGGTTGTACACCCATACTTATCCTTCTGACTTTGATCTGTAGTATCTGAGGGTTATACTCAAATGACAATGACAATTGGAAGTAAATTTACTTATTTATTGTATGTTATTTTTTTTGCAGGTTACTTTACCTGGGAATTTTTTGGCGGCTGATGTCTAAATACCAACAATCAAGCTGGATGTAATGTCATTATTTTTTATGTTTTGGATACCACAGGATTAGTAGGTTCATCAACTGTAAGTCTTTGTTTCAAGATTTTGGGTGTAGTTTTGTCTCTGCCTACATGATGAGTAGTCCATTGTATGCTCATTGCGTCTGACGAGAGGAAAAATTTTGATTGTGTTTTTACTGAACCTTTCAAGTAGCCGAAAGCATTTATAGAGAAGAAATGATTTGGTGGCAGACCAATATTGTTAGTGGCTAGATAAGTAAGATGCATCTTTTTTCCAGTGTGGTATACGGGTCCAGTATTTTTACTCCCAGTTAAACCATGCCGGCAGGTATACTACCTTTAAAAAAGTTCCAGAAAGTAACACCTAAGCTATGACACGAACATAATATTTGATTAGCTAGAATAAGCTAGAATTTAGGCGGATATTATGGTCAGAAGTAGTGCTCTTAGAAGATCAGATGATGTTGTAGAAAAATGCAATATAAATAGGGCAGAAGTTGCATGCCACAATTTTGTAGCATAATAATGTTCTGACCATAAATCCTTGTACTTTGGGGCTGTAATATAGTTCAATTTCTGATATGAAACCATTGTGGATTTTGTTGCAAGTGCACCCTAATACCGAATGAGTGGCCAAGTCTAGTTCTCATCGACACCCTATCAACGCAAAGCTCGATCGACCACCATTTGAAGCCATGTAAGTAGGGACGGAGCATAGTTGTTGCCTAGGGGAGCCATGACTTACCCGGGGGTTCTAAAAAGCCTTGCTTTGCTCTTTCCTTGCTCTTTCATAGCCACCACAATCTGAACATAATTCACCACCCAACATCTTTTAAAAACCTGAAATCACCCCCCAAAACACATCACCATTTATCATCTCCGTCGCTGTCCACCATCTAGGTCCACCTCATAAACAACCCACATCAGGTGGTGCACAAAGATGGTGTTCATATCATTATCGTTCAATTTTACTCAAAGAACTAAAATAAATATCACTGTCTCCAGTTTTGAGAGTGATCCATGCCACTTACTGATGGGCCCTTCCTGCAATTAACAACACATAAATGTTGTATTGATTTTTTATAAAACTAAATTGATACAATGTCTTTTTGAAGAGACTGAGATTCGGTGGTTGCTTAAAGAAGACAGAATTCGTAAATGGCTGAACGAAGAAAAAATAAAACAAACGTTGTTGAAGTTTTTGAAACCAAAATCGATACAGTGTCTACTTGGAGAGGATGAAATTCGGTGGCTGCTTAAAGAAAATAGAACCCGTAAATGGGTCAATGGAGAAAAAAAAAACTTTGACGAGCTAGAATATTAATGGAATCGTTTCAAAATTCAAAAGATTAATTATCCATTAATTTAAGAAACCACTTATCTAATAAAACAGAATCAAAAACAAGTATCATTGTTGTTATTGTTTTCTTTTTGTGTTGTTGCCTATGTGTAACTACAAAGAGCAACATAAAAAAAAAACACAATCCAAGAAAAAGTAACACCAAAAAGTGAATTCAAAAAGTGACGTTATAGCTTTGTAGTGACCAAGCTATGCAATTAGTTTATCACTCTATGGTATCTCTCTATGAACACAATCCAATGTATGTTATAGTCTGTATTGGCCAAGCAATGAAATCAATTTGTTACTCTTTGGTGTCTCTCTATAAACACAATCCAATGTCTATTATAGTATGTACTGGTCAAGCAATGAAATCACTTTGTTACTCAATGATGTCTCTCTATGAACACAATTCAATGTTTGTTATAGTCCATAGTGGTCAAACCATAAAATTAGGTTGTCACTCTATGATGTCTCTATATGAATAGCAAGCCATTGTTTGTGTTGCATGTAGTGCACAAGTAGTGAAATCAAATTGTCTTTCTCGAGTCTCTCTATGGACACAAGTCAATGTTTTTTGTACTTTGTAGTGGCCAAGTCATGCAATTAGTTTGCACTCTATAGTGTCTCTCTATTAGCACAATTCAATGTTTGTCGTAATATATAATGGTCAAGTTATGAAATTAATTTGTCACTCTATGATGTCACAACTGCAATTTTATTTTGTTTAATAAAATCTCGTTATAACAAGGCATATTTTATTAATAAAATAAAAATAACATGAAACTAGGGGGACAATGAACCTTACCACTTTATGTAATCTAATACAATTAATAATTGATCAATGAAAGAATACTTAAACATTGCATAAAAAATTAAAAAAAAAAAAACAAAATGCCCAACAGAGTCCTTAAACCATCCAAATTCTGCTACCACCTTTAGAGATCCCTCCAATGAAATTTCCCCATTTGGTTGAAAATTCCTTGATAATCCCACAAAAGATGTAACCTACCATCTAAAGGAAAATCCTTCCAACTAAAAAAAATCTTTGGTTGTTGGTAAAGAATCCTTTTTTTTTTGCCTAAAAAACTGTGAGGAATGCTACAAAAGTTAAATAAAATTCAAAAAGTTATATCCCAAATACATATAATATCTTGGATGAGTGAGTCCCAATAAATTTTTTAGTGAGATCCACTCATTTAAGGAATAATATACATTTAAATTCAATCTGCTTAAGATACGAGAAATCCTCGTACAAATATGCCACAACTTCTAATTAAACTCCAGAACACCATTTGTCATCTCTACCAAAATCTTGGAGTCCAATTCTATAGAAATTTTGTAGTCATTTAATGCAAAATCCTGTAAAAGCTAGAGTCTATCATATAACCCCAAAAAAATCAGCCTCCACATTTAGGGGCGTTAATTGAGACGAGTTACTCGGGCTCGACCTGGATTCAGTTCATGTTTGGTTCAGATAAAACTCAGCTCGAGCTTGAGCTCGTGATCTAACGAACTGAATTTTGAAAAATTTTCAGACTCATTTATAAAAATGAGTAAAAGATTCGGCTCAAGTTCGTAAAGTTCGGCTCGTTTATATGTAAAATAATCAAGTTACTCGGACTTGGCTTGGGTTAAACTCGGGCTTGGCTCAAGTTCTAAACAAGTCCGAACTTGAACAATTTTTTAGGTTCGTTTAAAAAACAAGCTCGATAAGTTTGGGCTTAAACTCGCAAAGTTTGGCTCGATTAAGACCCCTATCTATATTAATAGATTCTTCATAGTAATTAGAGCCTGCAATAATTATCTGTGATTCAAAATTCCAAAGCAAAAATCGACGACCAAATTCACTGCGATTTTAGTTGTCGTTTTCTCTGGAAGAGTTGTTTTTTTTTCCGATTGGTTTCTAAACCGATGTTTTATACCAATTAATCTTAAGTTTAAGAGTATGATAGTCATTCAAACTCAAAATAAATTTTTACACAAAATATTTTTCAAAATGGACTTCCATTCCAATAATTTATGCGTACCAACAGCAAAATTTCCCTTTATTTTTTTACTTTACTGTGAAGTCAGTCAAATTTGTGTTCATATTTGTGATCAGCTCAGTTAAAGAATATAACACCAATTAAATGGGTTGGCAACGAAGATTAATGCTCCGTTTGGAACAATGAAAAAATAGAAAGTTGAAAAGATAAAAATTTAGAAGGATAAATAAAACATCATGTTTGATAAAGAAAGAAAATAAGAACGATGAAAAAATAGATGGATTAACTTTCCTTCAAACTCACAAAAATTAACCTCTCCAAAATTAGGAGAAAAGTGGATAAAAAATTAATTATGTGAAAAATGTATATTATTTATCTATATATCATTTGATATATACATATATGATATTTATTTTGTCATCCTTTTATTTTTTTTATTAATACCAAATAAAAAAAATTAATAATTTTTACTTTCCAACAATCATACCAAACAAAAAAAAAAGTGTATCATTTATACTTTCCTTCTTTAGAGGATAAAAAAAGTATCGTTCATATTTTTCATTTCTCATATTTTCTATTAGTATAAATGGTCCTTGATTCTCTCGAGCTTTTTAAGAGACGAGTCCTTTGGCAAGTATTGATTTCTAATGTTCCTTCTTTTGATGTTTTAGTAAGCTCTACTTTTAGGCGTCTTTTCACCCTTATACGAGTGTCTTTTTCTTTGCTATAGATGCCTTGTTCTAGAAATATTAATTACATTTACATTAAAAATGTAAAACAGAATATATTTTTTCCCAACCATATCATTCAAATACCAAATGCAAAACTTAAAAGAGTATCTAGCAAAAGAGGTTCCAATATACTTTTCCTTTCTCCAGGTAGATGAGGTAGAATCGCTTGAAAATAGTTACTAGCAAGGTACTCACCAAAAGAAGGAGAAGGAACAACATTGGTTAACGGAGCATGACCTCTACATCACGTGTTTCTAAAGCAGGCATCTTCGAAGAGAACTCTTTCACATCGGACATCACATGAATTTGCACTTCAACAACCAGACTATCTAGAAATACAAAACCCTTCGGTTTGTCATGCAGATCGTGAAGAGAAATTAGATCGAATAAGCCCCAGCCTTCACTTAGGTCACAGAACCAAAAATCACCTGTGATAGAATAATTACGAGGAAATTCTAGACGACGAGAACAAGCTAATTTTAAAAGGAAAATAGTGACAAACCAGTTTCCCAGTCTCTGTAAAAAGCACATATGTTAAAGATGGAGGGCAAGTGTTCACCTTTCATTTTGCAGTGTTTGTCATGGACTTGGTCTTTTACCAAGATGCTAAATTCCACATACAATTTTACCTTGGTTGGAAGGGATCCGCAATTATCTAACCATAGAAAGACAGATAAGCTATTGCCCTTTCCACTGCCATGTCCTTTGGGATAAACAACTATCTTCCTAGATCAATAAAGAAAGGAACATATAAGAAACAATTCCATCTGGTTATGGTACATAGAGAATAAGAATTGAGGAACTCCAAGGGCTCAAACCATTTGTGCTTTCCAATGGTGAAAGGTTCAGAGAACAAACGCTCCTCTTTTATTTCTGAAAATTTTTTGATCTCCCAAGAGTAACTATTGTCGTAAGTTTCCTCCTTCAAAGAAAGACACTCTCCTTTACTAGTAGATTTAATGACATAAACCTCAGCTCCAAACACACAGGAGTCATCAATAAGGTATCCGTTAGAAGCATCTTTGAAAGTGTCAAGGGAAAGTAATTTGGCAAAACCAAACTCCCTCTTAAACTCGTGGAAATGTCTTAAACCTGTGGAAAGTAATTTGCGCCGGTTATGCAAAGAAAAAATTTAAGTTATACTTTCTGACCACTTAAACAAACTTATTATTACTACGAGTGTAAGAATGTGCATTTTGAGAAATCTTACTTTGGAGGGTCAAGTACTTGTCTCGGATACGATAATACACAAACAATTCGAATTTGACATTAACCTCCCAACCAAGAGGATATGGATCTGCCTCTGATATTGCCAAGTAGAGAGAGATATGCCCTTTCCCCTTTTCCTTCTCGTATCCATGCGGATATAGACACAATTTCCTGCAGACAAGGCAAAGCACACAATGAGAAAACTTATCTTGGATTTTAAAAAACAAGAAGACTGCCCGCAAGTGAGAAGAAAGGATTTTTATTTCAACTCACCATTTGTAACCACCAGATTCAAAGTCACTCGATTCAAATCTTTTCTCTTTTGCCTTGGAAAGCAGTGAGAACAATTTGATTTGAAATAGGTAATCACTTGGTGGAACCTCTCTCAGTGTCCTCGAAATTTCTGCACATACCCAAAAGGGTTCATACTTTGCTACATTCACTGTTTTATATAGAAACTTGATTGCAGATAATATATTCTTAAAAAATTCTGAAAAATACAAAGAAAGAGAAAAACAGAAAAAAAAAAAAGGTATGAAATGAATTTATATCATAGGTTCCTCTTGTGTCTTGATGAATAATAAATACTTTGCGCAAATTTAAAATAAAACGTTCAGACCAACGTTACACGGATCGTGTGTCGATTGAGTACATGGTACACTACTTGTTCTAATACACGGTACAATGGGAGTAGCCTTAGTTGGTAACATATTTTGAGTCATGGTTCGTTTTGTAACATTTATATAGAATAATATATTGATATACACGTAGTTAATAAATATTTATTTTAAAGGACATCAAAATAAAGAAATAACGAGTTAGAATTATGATTTAGGGTTCGATTTATGATGTGGATTACTTATATCATGAATCAATTTACAGTTAAACTTATAATTTTGGATCAGGACTTTGAGTAATCTGAATCGCGTACATACCTTATTTCAATTCGTGCCAACTTGGTTCATGGGACGCTAAGGATATCTACGATACCAGTATATATGGTTTAGACACCTCTAATACAATGCTCTGACTTCAACATCTAGATATTTTGTTTCAAACGCTTAAAAAACACATAAGCATCCAGAGGGAGACAATGATTACCAACTGTACCATTATTGATAGGGAAAGGATAGATAGACTTCTCATCCATGATTGTCGTCTTATGTTTACGAAGAACGAGGTCTTCTTCTACTCGATATTTGATGTGAGTGATTGGATCGCCTGCTTGGTTCCCTGTTGAGGAATATTGAGATGCTATATATGTATATATATAAATACATATTAGGTATTGTCTTCTGCAATATGAGATTTAATAAGGCAATCTCACAGACGAGCAAAGTACCAATAAAATCAGAGGCGAATGAACTGAGAATCAAAGTCCTAGCTCACAAAACTCATTTTTCACTCACAAATGAGATTTAATCGCATTTTAAAATGTGAAAGACTAATCTATATATAAAGCCAGTTTCTATGAAAAAATGATATTGATATCTACCAAACAAAGAAGTATAGTCATAAAATTTCTGTGTCTCGCTCAGCATATTAAGGAAACCTGAGATGTCACCTGCAAAATACACATACAAAAATAATTGACAACTTGGGAAATATATGTCGATTTTAAAAAAAAAAAAAAAACCAAACAAACAGAGATACAGTGTGCGGAAATAGATATGTGCTTGCATTCACATAAATATAGACAAAAAGGACTATAATATGACAAAATTGTGAAAAAAAACAGAAACATTAAAGTAGTAAAATGTCAATAGTTATCATAAAATAGCCCAAAATAAAGCAGAAAAAAAAAAATTCCAACCACAACATTTCTAGTTTACTATATCTTCAATTACACATTTTTTATTATCAAAAACATCACTGACACTCCCTTATTGAACTGATTAAAATGTATTTTTCTATATATTAAAATTTAAGTTGATTAAAATATAATTCAAGCTGATTAAATTTTATTTTTTACGTATTAAAATTCAAATCTATTAAAATTCTTTTTTTAGGAATTAAAATTCGAGTCTATTTGAGCTACACTAGTGTTGTTAGCGTCAATTAAAATTTATATTTTTTATTATTAAAATTCATAAAATTAAAAATTCGATTCAAGTTGATTAAAATTTATTTTTTATGTATTAAAATTTAAATCGATTAAAATTTATATTTTTTTATGTATCAAAATTCAGACTAATTAAAATTCTACGCGAGTTGATTAAAATTTAATTTGAGCCGATTAAAAATGATTAATTTTTAATTGACCCAAATTTTAATACGTAAAAATAAATTTTAATTAACTCGAATCAAATTTTAATACATAAAAAAAATTTAAAATAAAGGGAGTTTTCCTCAAATATATCACGGACAATTTAGCAAAATTGCATTCTAACTAACAATCTTTAATCTGACAGGAGTGTCAATAAAGATTCAAAAAATAGAGGGAGCGTCGTTACAAATACGAAAAACTAGAAGGAGTGCGAGTGAAATTTTCCCCAAAAAAAAACGCACCATGAGATACTGAACCTAGCTTCTCTCTTAACAATAAAGACACAAACACTTTATTCTCTCTCTAAACGCACTGTCTCCTCGTATCTCCTTTTACATACTATCGGTAATACATATGTATGTATATATTAGAGAAGTGAGACGAAAATAAGAAAGTAATCTTTGACCGAACAGAGAGTATCTGATAGTCTGGAACTTTTAGTCACCCAAAATCACGGAGGTTCGCCTGAGAAAGGAGTTCTTAAGTGAAGTTCACACCCCAATTTTTTTTTCTCTTTTTTCTTTTTTTTTAAAAAAAATAACTGAACCTGATTGAGGAATAAGACAATACATAACTCATAATAACTTTTCCTATGTTATTATTAACATATTCAGCATACAATTACATAAAGATAATATTTTTTTTTTTGATAACAAAAAAGCATGCTATCTATATTCCACAACATCCATTAGATTGCAAGAAACACTAGTTTCATAGTTCATCTTCCTTTAAACAACATAAGGTTGATACTCAGCACACATCTAGGAACAACCATTATTTAGTGCTGCTTCCCATGTCTAATCTCGGAAATTATCACATCATTCAAATAACCAGAATATTCTTAGAAGTCTTTCGGTTCATGAGCTTCCACATCCCGCTTAATTCTCAGGCTTCATATCATTAATGGTTTTGGAAATAATTGTAGTCACTGCTTTTCCACCTGGGATCCCTTTGACGCCTTCATGCACGGCATAATTGGCTGCGTTTTTACCTAACTTAATGACAAACAGGGCGATGTTAGCCCGGGCTTCATCATTGGGCATGTACTTATTCACCGTTGAGTTGATGAAGTCCCAAATTACCATCTCACTCTCCCTCTCTCTTGAGTCAATCTGACATAAAGGTAATATCAACTAAAAAGTTGTTAGAGACGATATAAAGAGAAATAATAATAGGGGTTTTTATCCACCGTTTTTTCTGTTTATCTATCTGTGTCTGATTTCATATTTATGAGAAATGTCACACGGGGATGAGCTCACTAGCACAGTAAGTTAGAGTGCATCAATGACTATCAAGATTTTAAAGTAATATGTAAATATAATTAAATAACAAGTAAATGCAGGGATATGTCAAAATAATAAATTAAATAAATAAATAAATAAAATATTGCACATATTGATCATATCAATTCGGCAATTTTTTAGGTCCACACATGAACTGTCTCTAAAAAAAACTTTGGGGTCTTACAACTTAATGAACTCAATGCTCGTCTTGATTTTCTGGGAACACTAATACCAGAATTTCTGTGGCACCACACAAGCCACCAACAACAACCGATATTACTAACAAGTAAATCTAAGAACTAGTAAAAATTTTGTGAATTCTCGTAAGGATTACGCGTTTACAAACCCCCGCCCGGCCATCTAAAATATGCATCCATGATAATTTTGTCAAAATTATAAAGTAGAGTCATATTATATTCAGACTCAACAACACGTAGAAAATTAAACACTAAATAAATAATCAAAAAGAAAAAAAATATATTTTATATGTCACTTGGTTTCACAAAATGATTAAGGTCTCGATATATAAAAAAAAATATAACATGTGAATGACCGTTATTTATTTATAAAACTCAAGTTCGACTTCATGATTAAAGTGATATAATATTACATCATATAATTAAAATAGATTTAATATGAAACCCCCAAACATGCATGAGATGCATCAATGACAATAAAAGATAAAAAAAAACCTATTTTTTACGTAACATTTACTCAATACCGTATACTATGACAAAACAATTGAAATAATATTTTAGAATAAAAATAAGTAAGAAGTACTTAGTTAAACTACAATAATATTTAGAATAACTAAAAAAAATAATAATACTTAAATTTGATCTAAAAATATTTAACAAGGATTAAATTTAAGTGATTAAACCTATAAAATTAATAGATAATAACTCAAAAGATCTTACCTAAAATTTTGATAGTAAAAATGAACTCCAAGATGAACAAAATGTTGACCCTTTTCTTGTTTTTCACTCTTCCTTCCCCTCTCTTTTTCTTCTCTTTGCTGTTTTGTTCGAAAGGCCAAAGGCAGGCTATTTATAGTGAAAGCCTTAGCTTTCAACGTCAGTTTCAATTACGTGATATGGACAGTTGTCCATTTGTTTAGCATATGTCTTATTTTTTTATTTTTTATTTTTGCACTTTTTAAATTTTTGCAGCTCATGTTATAGGACACTTATCCCCTAGAGTCTAAACGTAACACACACACACATATATGTTTATAGATATATCCACTCATCATACTTTTATAAAATTTTATTTAAATAATTGTTATTTGACTCGTGAAGAATCTATATTTGAAGTCCATATGTCCATTTTAATTAATTAATTAATTTATGTATCCTTTGAATTTAATTAATTAATTATTTTGTTCTAGAATCATAATTAATGATCTAATTAACATGTTAATAATTAATTATTGTTATTATTTTTTTTAATACGGGTCGTCATAAAGTCGCCGGAGCATGGAGACAGAGAGAGATGGGGAAAAACGTGACCAGAGGAGTGAGAATATGCGTGAGTAAGAAGCAAAAAATGTACCTCTGCCGCTTTATAGTGGGTCAGTGATAAAAGATGCTCCGGACTCCAAATGTTTATTCACTGCAGTGAATTTTGGGGGAACAAAAAAAAGGATTAAAAAAAGAAGTATAACACTTAGATTTTTAATATATAAAATATTATATACAAACCCTCTAAAATTTGTACACACGTAACACTTAAACCTCTGTCATTAATGTCTGTTAGAATATCTATTAGTAAATTATATTTAGACCTTCTGAATTTTATATGTGTATAATATTTAGACAAGTTTAAAATGTTATGTCATTTATTGATATAAAATTAAAAATAAAAAAATATTTTTTATTTGAAAAAATCATAATTAATATACAACTATATTTTCTATTGAAATAAAACTAAAAAAATAAACAACTGGTCAAACAGTAATTGACATAATATCTTATATTTTTAAATGGGGTAGTTTGATCGTTTAATAGATAGTATAATTATATATTAGTTATAATTTTTTAAAGAAAAAAATAGATTTTTAATTTTAATTTTATTTTAATAAAAGACATAATAGAACATGAATTTTGGTTATAAAATTTAAAATATTTGATATTCTATCTTTGATTGGATTATTTTTAATCTAAGTATAACATTTTAAACTTAATGAATCAAAGTATTACAAGCCTATAAACTTTAGGAGGCCTGATTATGATTTAGTAACGGATATTCTAACGAATATTGACGGTAGAAGTTTAAGTGTTGCGCGTATAAATTTTATAATATTTCAAATATTAAGAATCTAAGTGATTACGTGAAAAATTTCAGAGGGTCTGAATGTAATTCTCGCTTAAAAAAATAGGCAATGGTATTATGAACTTTTTTTAAAAAAATTGCTTTTTTCTTTTTTGCGTTTTTGCTTTTTGGCTTTTTAAAGCAAAAAATTAAAAAAAAATTTAAAAGTAGCGTTTATTTTTCAGCAAAAAAAAAAAAACTTTTAAAAAGCAAAATAAAAAGAATAATATTTTTTCGAAAAACAAAAAAAAATTACTTTTTCAAAGCAAATAACATATTTTACATAAAAAATATAAATACACGTCAATCCACCAAAAACACACACTCAATCCACCAAAAACATACACTCACACATGAGTACACTAATACACCAAAATATACACATACACACACTAATACACCAAAATATAAATATATACTAATACACCAAAACATACATGCACACACACGCACTCTCTCTCTCTATTCTATACTACTATAAATTGTCAATAAAAATGAAAAAATTTTGATCGACAACAATAACCCTACTAAAAAAATTAATATCACTCATATCCTTTCTAACATTAATTCAAATTAAATACATACAAATTAACTAAAAGATAATTTTAGTTAATTAACCCTAATGCATTTGGACTCTTAGCCTCCCATAATATACACCTTTCTTTCTACACCTCATTATACTGGACACTTAATCATTCGGTGGGTAGGGTCGTGAAGTTTTTAATACGTCACAATATCTTTACATATAGGAGAATAATTATTTTCATTCATAGAATTAATGGCCATAAAAATTACAACGAGCCATATATTGACGACATAATTTCTTAGCATAACAGCCAAACCTTCCATCTTCATAGCATCCATTCACTTCCCCTTTACTTAACTCTCAATCATTTACCATAAAATCCTTCATTTTCTGTCTTATTGTTTGGTTCTCATGTATCTATTAGGTCCACTAATTTGCATTTGTTGTAGTTTTACTCATATACTAATGTACTTTTGATCCAATAGTATTCCTTATATTGTGAAGACTTTGTCTTCTTAAGGTTAAGGGTTCAAGTTCTCCTCCCAAAAAAAAAAAAGTTTCAACTATACTCATAAACTCCTCATATTTTATTATATTCATAATATTATAGAACATTTTTCCACATCACTATTTAATGGATGAGTGTAGGATCACAGCTTTTTTGTGTTACTCAATTGAACAATAGTTTCCTTGGAATTTAGTAATGTCATAGATTGATTGTTTAAATGTGTCTCAATATTTCTTGATCTTTTTTTAATTGCCTATCTTGATCTTTTTTTAATTACTTTGTTGCATGCAGCTACCTTTTCTCTTACTCCATTATGAACTCCTTAGTCTCTAAGCATTCACAGGCTCAGGACAATTGATCACAGAATATACTGAATGTTTCGTCTACGCACACACACACACACACACACACACATATATATATATATATATACACGTACATGTACCTATCTATTTATAATCCACAATATAAAATAAGAAAGACATTAATAAATTCATTTGACGATCTCAAATAGACTCGTACAACGACCACCAACATCTCTCTCAAAATCATTCGCATTGCACTGTGCAGAGTCATAGTGATATAATGTTGAAAGTGATATTCTTTAATCACGGGACAGTAGCTTGTAATCCACTACACGTTCGTGTCTACAATATCTAGACCGAAAAAAATAAAATAAGTGCGGAGTCATAGTGACATAAGGTCCTGCAGAAATTCGTAGGATTTAACTAATGGTATGATGGACATTGCATCTAACTTGAGATAAGCACAGTGATGTTGCCTGCAATTGATGGTTGAGAAGTTGTATACAACTTGATTTGACGGAGTTAGATCGATTTTCAATAGAGACAAGGAGATTCCTAAATACTACCCTTCCCAATTCAGGAAATGAAATCTAATACATGTTGTTTCTCTTGAAAGTTTCTCTTGTGAGTTGTAGTTGTAGTTGGGAGACTGTTGCCTTGAGACTGTAAGTAGTAGTATGGTTCATTATTTGAAGCAAATGCCATTAAAGATAAAACAACACCAACCAATACAATTTCAGATACAAACATCATCCTGACCGTTTACAGAAATAATGTGCCATTTTTTTTCACATTAGGTACAATACAACTTTGTTAAGTGGTGGATGGAATCTTTGCTTCTTTTTTCCTTCTTTAAACTTAGCAAGAAGGAAAAGCCATGCACCTTGACTCATCTTTCCATTTCTTCTTTGCAATCTTCTTTCGGATAGAAAATTAAAATAATTCTTAAAGAAGGACAAAGTTGGTATCATGAATGAAAAAAGGAAGAGAAAAGAGCTATCAAAAGCATATCAGAGGAGATTGATGATCCAAGGCTGTTCCAGTTTTTCTTGCAAAGTGTATTTTATTTACCTGTAAAAGGCAAAAGAAAGCTAAATAAATGGTGTAGGATATACCGATGAATTCTTGGTGTCTCACTTTGAATAGGAAATGCTTGAGAAAATGAAAACATACTAGATGAAAGAAAAGAAAAGAAAAGAAATGAAAACGTCTAACTTGGAGACCTAATCTAAGACGCAATTGGGAGTTTTAATGTTAAGTAAAACTCACTTTCAATTCAATAGTTACATTGAATTAGGTCTCTAATTAGGATCTTGAATTGGATCTCTATAACATTGCTTGTAAAGAAAAGAAAAAGGTAATAAAAATATCATACCATTTCCTCCAAGCACCTTTCTCATGAAAGTTAAGAAAATGATAATTAGGGCAACCCCAGCTAACAATCGCGAATGTTTTCTCACCCTTGTGAGATGAATCTGCATAATAGGAAAAAGGGATCAAAAAAAAAAAATATGACATAACACAACATAACATAATTGAATAAGAATATGACATTGAACTGCTGGGTTCAAGTGATATTTACAAAAGAAAAAACTAGATATTGAATTCTCCCTATCTCGACACCCTTTGTATTTCTTAGAATAGAACTGTTAATGGATCGTGTAGGGTTGGGTTGGTTTCATATCCAACTTATTTATAATCGTGCATAATTGAGTCATGTCATGTATAAATTATATATAAACCGTATGTAATGAGTTAATTGTGTTAATTTTTTTTGGTAAATACGTATCTTGTTAAGTTGGTTTCATATAAACCTATTTTCTTTGATGAGTCTAAATGGATTCACCCATTTTCCATCTGAATCCACTCTTTCTTTGGCTATTTTTTATCCCATGAGTTCAATAAAAAAGATTTCTAATATGATGCAATGACAAGTACTTAGTTGTTCAAGTAAACAACTCATGTGGATTTGTTAAAATTTACACCAAATTGACTCATTTTTAACCCCAAAACACGATATATATGTACATATATATATACACACATGCATTCTCTACATATCTTTCTTCTCCTTTTGGTTAAGATCAAGCATAATATTTATTCTTATCAATTTAATATTTGATACATGCATATTGTATATGTGTGTGGATTGGAATTTTGATTTTTTGGAAAATTTTAAAGTGGAAAAATTATTACCATAATTTGGTTTGGAGTAAATGTGAGCTCCACTAGTACACTAAAATACATGCATACTAATATGCCAAAACACACACACAAAAAACTAATATACCAAAACACACACACAATAAGTCACCAAAACATGTACACTAATATACCAAAATATACACACAGGCAAATACACCAAAACACATACATTCACACACGCACACTAAATATACCAAAACACACACACACACACATCATTTTATTCATGTGTTATGGATCAATTTAGATTAATCAAAACGTTGTAATTGTATTATACAACATGTAGTATAAATTCCTAGTTATTTTATTATACTAGTTGATGCACACGTACATTGCACGTGAATTCTTTTGATTAATGATTTATTTTTTATTTGAAAATCAAATTATACGATGCAAATAAAATCCAAAACAAAAATCTAATCAGCCAAAACATGAATCGTCAATCAAAATTTAAAGGTCACATGTCTAAAAGGATGAAATGAGTATTAATTATATTATTAAGGTTATTATAGTCAATCAAAAATTTTTCACTTTTGTTGACATTTTATAATAATATAGATTAATAAGAATGAAACGATAGAGAATGAATTTGAGCACTATGGTTCATCAAAAGGTATAGAGGCACAACATTAATTTTAACAATCTCGTTTACATCCTTGTTAAATTTGACAAGAAGATGTATCAATTGAGTTTATATACTTAAGAAAATTATTTGCAGTTTTCTAATGAAACTAAATTTTTAACCTCAATATGGTGTAGTGTTTGGTTCATACTTTTAGAAGATAAGAAACCAAAAAAATAAATTTGTAGTAAGGCTTCTTGCTAAGAATATCCTTTCTCCTTGTTTAAGTCTTAAACTGAACAAAGAATTAAGAAATGAGATTAAAGAACTGGAATTCACTTCATTGTTTAATATACATTACTTGTTTTGGCACTAAATTAATGTACGCAACCAACACCATTAAAATACAAAAAAATTTACTTGCATCATCTGGTTCAAATGATGACAATTTGAAGGCCATAACTTGAATCATCAAAGAAAAACAATGAAATTGAACTGAACATCCTTGACGGAAAGGAAATGTTTTTTCATACATCCATTATGAAAACTTCTTCTATCTACATTTGAAAGAAACTTTTATGATGGTTTTAATAGTATACCACTTTTTTAATCCTTGTAAAAGGCATATTTAACCTATAATTTATCTAATTAAAGTCACAAAAGAAATATTGACATAAGATAATTAAACGCTACAAATATAGAATGAGAAGAAATCGAATTATATACCTTACTTTGTAGTACCATAATGCCTTCTTATAATATCCAAAGAGGACATTATAAACACGTGAGAAAATGAAAAGCCTACCTACTGGTAATCACATATTCATTACAATTTTAATTGAATAATTACTCCCAGAATGGGAAGGGCTTGAGAGTTAAAACAAATAATAGAATATGATTGTCTTTATATAACTAGAAATACAACACGTGCATTGCACGTGAAAGTTTTCGTTAAAATATTTGATAAAATACATAAAAATTTAATTATATAGTTAAATTAGATATTATCTCATATTTATCATACATAAATTGTTTGTATTGTGGATGAAGAGAAAAATATACATATATTATTTTTTGGCACCGGAGATAGTATTGCATTAATGAAGTTGTCGATGTGTAATATTGTGGTTTTGAAAAAAAAATGATATTTTTATATATCCTGTTAAGTATAGAGTGATATAATAATTATCTCTAATTAATTAGTTATATATACTACTAATAAAAATATCTATTACATAATTAAATACATAAGGGTGTAGGTGTCTTTAATTATATGTATAGGACAAAATAATCAAATAAAAAAAAATTCATTTTTGTTGACATTTTATAATAGTATAGATAGATATAATATCAATATCACATGCCTAAAGACACAATCAGTTTAGAATCAAATATCAAATCTGACAATTCGATCTTATTTGAATCAATTGAAATCCAACATATTTACACCAAATAATGTTAACAATTGTTTTTCAACAATAATTTCAACAAAACTATATCAAATAATTAAGCAAATTTAACAATCAATCATCCCAATCTCAATAGTATTCACGAATTCAATTAATTCAAGAACACAAATGAAAAAATAGCAATAAAACACATAATTTTAGTTGTGAAAAGCACAAAGAGAGGGGGTGGGGGTGGGGGTGGGGGTGGAGAACCTGAATCATTAACATATTCCATTTTATACCAACACTCCATGAACGATTTTCACTACTTTCATGCATCTTAAAGTCTTTGCACAGAGAGAGAGCCAGAGAAAAACTATAAAAAATGGAGAGAGAGAATTAGTTTGGAAGAGCTAGAGAAAAATATGCTTAGATGTGTTTCCCAACAAAATTGTGTGACAATAAATAAATAAAGTGAGTGTGAATGAAAATCAACAAATATGCTACATGTCTCTCCCAAAATAAATATCTATTCAACGCAATTAACGGTAATGAGCCAACAAACCCATAATAAGATCGAAGTGCAGACAAACAATAAGAGACAATGCAATGCAATGCAGCAGAATCACAATAATGCACTCAAGTGCTTGCTCAAGTGTGTTTTCTTCCCTGTTTTTTGAGTAAGGAAAGATTGCAAGAGTTTTATTCCGGACTCCATAATTCTGTCATTAATGTAGTGATGACCCATGAATCTTGTTTGTTTGGATGCTTTAATTTTTGCAGAGTGCGTCAATTGAGAAATAAACGGGTCGAAATAACACATGTTTGGATAAAGACTACACTTGACCTTATTGTTTGTAGTACATGAAGCATCAAATTCAAAATATATATGTGCATTTATCTATATTTACATATACACGTTAGACTTATACAATTTGTATGGCCTTATTGTCACTCTTTTTTGGATTGTTTTTGGCATCACTCTTTTTTGAAGTATTTAGCTTTTGGTGTCACTCTATATTGTCACTAAATAATGTCTCTCTTTGTTGCTAATCTTTGTAGTCCCGAAATAAAGCAAAAATATTTGATCTAGAAAATGAATTACAGATCAGGAATGTTCACAAATATGCACAAAAAAACTTATTTCGTGATATAAAAAATGAATAAAAAAAATTGAACCTGATGTGTGAGAATTAAAGAAAGTGTTGATTTCTTAAGTTCCTTCTTTTGATGCTTTAGTAAGCTCTGCTTTTAGGCGTATTTTTACCCTTCTATGAGTGGCTTTTTCTTTGCTATAGATGCCTTGTTCTTGAAATTATTAATTACATTTACATTAAAAAAGTAAAACAGAATAATTTTTGCCCAACCATATCATTGAAATACGAAATGCAAAACTTAAAAAAAAGTATCTAGCAAAAGAAGTTCCAATATACTTTTCCTTTCTCCAGGTAGATGAGGTAACAATTAGAATCACTTGAAAATGGTTACTAGCAAGGTACTCAACAAAAGAAGGAACAACATTGGCTTTCGGAGCATGACCTATACATCACGTGTTTCTAAAGCAGGCATTTTCGAGGAGAACTCTTTCACATTAGACATCACGTGAATTTGCACTTCAACAACCAGACTATCTAGTACTACGAAGCCCTTCGATTTGTCATGCAGATCAGGAAGAGAAATTAGATTGAAACCCTAGCCTTTACGTAGGTCACAGAACCAATAATCACCTGTGATAGAATAATTACGAGGAAATTTTAGACGAAGTGAACAAATTAATTTTAAAAGGAAAATAGTGACAAACCAGTTTCCCAGTCTCTGTAAAAAAAACATATGTTAAAGATGGAGGACAAGTGTTCACCTTTCATTTTGTGGTGTTTGCCATTGACTTGGTCTTTTACCAAGACGCTAAATACCACATACAATTTTCGCTTGGTTGGAATGGATTCGCAATTATCTAACCATAGAAACACACATCAGCTTTTGCCCTTTTCACTGCCCTGTCCTTCGGGATAAACAAGTATCTTCCTAGATCAATAAAGAGAACATCATATAAGAAACAATTCCATCTAGTTATGGTACATAGAGAATAAGAATTAAGTGAGGAACTCCAAGGGCTCAAACCATTTGTACTCTCCAATGGTGAAAGGTTCGGAGAACGAACGCACTTTTATTTCTGAAAATTTTTGATCTCCCAAGAATAACTATTGTTTCAAGTTTCCTCCTTCAAAGAAAGATACTCTCCTCTGTGGGTAGATTTAATGACATAAACCTTAGCTCCAAACACACAGGAGTCATCAATAAGGTATCCGTTAGAAGCATCTTTGAAAGTTTCAAGGGAAAGTAATTTGGCAAAGCCAAACTCCGTCTTAAACCTGTGGAAACGTCTTAGTCTCCCATCAACATCTATATACATGATAGACGCCGGTTACACAAAGAAAAAATGTAAGTTATACTCTTTCTGATCACTTAAACAGACTTATTATTACTACGAGTGCAAGAATGTGCATTTTGAGAAATCTTACTTTGGAGAGTCAAGTACTTGTCTCGCATATGATCATACACAAACAATTCGAATTTAACATTAACCTCCCAACCAAAAGGTAATGTATCTGCCTCCAATATTGCCAAGTAAAGAGAGATATGCCCTTTCCCATTTTCCTTTTCATATCCATTCGGATATAGACACAATTTCCAGCAAACAAGGCAAAGCACACAAGGAGAACACTTATCTTGGATTTTAAAAAGCAAGAAGACTTCCCACAAGTGAGAAGAAAGAATTTCTATTTCAACTCACCATTTGTAGCCACCTGATTCAAAGTCACTCGATTCAAATCTTTTCTCTTCTGCCTTGGAAAGCAATGAGAACAATTTGATTTGAAATAGGTAATCACCTGGTGGAACCTCTCTCAGTGTCCTTGAAATTTCTGTAAAGACTCAAAAAGGTTCATACTTTGCTACATATCACTATTTTTATAGAAACTTAATTGCAGATAATATATTCTTAAAAAATTCTGAAAAATACAAAGAAAGAGGAAATCAGAAAAAAAAAAAAAAAAGAAAGTATGAGATGAATTTATATCATTGGTTTCTCTTGTGCCTTGATGAATAATAAAAAATATGCCCAGATTCAAAACAAACCATTCGTACCAACATTAAATGGATCGTGGATCGATTTAGCATGTGGTACGATATTTGTTCTAATACACGATACAGTCAAGGATCAAAATTTTATTTTGATACATTGTTTCAGTCAACTAGGAAACGAAAACGTTTCGAATTTTTTTGAAAACAGAATTGAAAAAAATAAAAAATTTAAGAATTTATTTTTCAAAATATTGATCGAAATATACCAAAATATCTTTAAATACTTTAAAACATTCAAAATAATTGTGCAAATGAATTGAAATATAACAAAATATTTCGAAATATTATGGAATACCTTGAAGTATTAGAACTTCGATTTCATCACTAATTCGTTTCGATTTCCTTGAAAACGAAAATATTTCGAAACAATATTTTGATCATTGGATACAGTGGGAGTAGCCTTAGGTGGTACACTATTTTGAATCGTGGTTCGTTTTGTAACATTTATATAGAATAATATATTGGTATACACATAGTTATTAAATATTTATTTTAAAGAACACCAAAATAAAGAAATAACAAATTAGAGTTATGATTGGAGTTGGAGTTATGACATAGAGTACTTATATCATGAATCAATTTACGGTTAGACTTATAATTTAACGTCAGGACTTTGAGTAATCTGAATCGTGTACCCATCTTATTTTGATTCGTGCAAACTTGATTCATTGGACGCTAGGGGTAGCTACTATCCTAGTATCTGTGGGTCAGACACCTGTAGTACAATGCTCAGATTGCAACATTTAAATCTTTTGTTTCAAACGCATAAAAAACACATAAGCACCCAAAGGGAGACACAGTGATTACCAACTGCACCATCATTGTTAGAGAAAGGATGGGCAGAGTTCTCATCCATGATTGTCGTCTTATGTTATTGAAGAACGATGTCTTCTTCTATGTAATATTTGATGTGAGTGACTGGATTGACTATGCTCGGTTCCCTGTTGAGGAATATTGAGATGCTATATATATATATATAATTATATACTAGGTATTGTCTTCTGCAATATGAGATTAATTAGGCAATCTCACACACGAGCAAAGCACCTAGCGAAAATAAGAAAGTTAATCTCCGACCGAACAGAG
>CAUOFW020006870.1:0-22802 GCA_963454935.2 Ilex paraguariensis | reverse complement strand
AATTTTATCTCGTGTTATGTTCATCATATTTTATGTGAACTAAATTTAAATTATTTTTTGTGTTTCTACCATTAAAATCCGATCACGTTTATTTTGGTCACACAACGCCCGTTCGCACCGTAAAACATAAAAAATCCAACTGTATCAAATTTAACGAAAATTGATTAGGTAACTAATTTCACAAAACGAATGCAACAGTTATGTCCGTTTTGTTATCTGAGTTCTAGAAGAGTTGGGTTTTTAACTCCATATCGTTGTGACTAATTACCATTTGCTCTTTTTCATAAAGTTCAAATTTTTCTAGGATTTACATTCTTCTCCCTTAAAAGAAATTTTGTCCCTGAAATTCACACACATGCATATACAATCACATGTATATGCAACAAGTCATATAATACTACATGACTATAAGAATGTACCTCCATCCTTGAAGAAGAATGGATAACTGTCACGTACAGTGTCCTCACGCTCTCATACTGCCTCCTCTACACCGCGGTGCTGCCAAAACATCTTCACCAGCCTCATGGTCTTGTCTCACAAAACTTGTCTTGGTTATCCATAATATGCACTGGTCCCTCCTCAAAGGTCCTATCCGCATCAACTACTAGCTCATCCCAATCCACCACATGCATAAGATCTGGAGTGTACTTCCAGAGCATGGAAACATGAAACACTGCGTGAACCACAAGTAGATTTGGCAGTAATGGCAACTAGTAAGTGATTGTGTCAACCTTCTCGAGAACCTCGAATGGCCTGATATACCTCAACGATAACTTTTCTCATTTCCCAAACCTTACCACTCTCCTCTTAGGCATCACCTTCATCCAACAAATTGGAGAACAATATGGCCTCCCATAAAATGCCTCATAGGGTGCCAGTTGTATACTTGCCTGATAACTATTGTTGTAGGCAAACTCCACTAAGGCCAGATGCTCCTCCCAACTACCCTTGAGATTTAGGATGAATGCCCACAACATGTCCTCTAATGTCTAGATGGTCCTCTCTAACTGACCGTCGATCTGAGGATGAAAAGCTCATCATCAACTGTATCCCCATGGCCCACTAAAAAATCTCCCAAAAATTGGCCGTGAACCTGAAATCTTGATCTGATACTATAGATATGGGCAAACCATATAACTAGACTATCTCCTATATGTACAACCTACAGAATTCGTCTAATGTGAACATCATCCGCACTGCCAAAAAATGTGTTGACTTCGTAAGCCAGTCCACTGTCACCCAAACAGTGTCATACCCCTACGATGGCTGTGGCAAGTGGGTCACAAAATCCATAGTTACATGTTCCCACTTCTACTCAGTCACCTCCAAAGGCTACAGCAACCTGTTGGTCTCTAGTGCTCAACTTTGACCTACTAATATGTGAGACACCTACTAACAAAGTTTCTGACGTGTTTCTTCATCCCACTCTAATAGTACTAGTGGTGAAACTATCTAAGGATCTATAGCAAAATGAGAGTAATGAAACTATCTAAGGATCTCCTCTCTCAAATCCATAGCCTGGGGAACCACAACCCTTCCCCTGAACCAAAGACCACCATCCGTAAGAATGGTCCAACCCTCGTCACCTATACCTAATTGTACCTAGTCTCTGATGGACAATATCTACTTGATCGCATTCACCGTAATCACCAAAAATGATTCTGGTAATGTGTATGTGGATTACACGGTTAATTGAGTGTCACTCTCCCTCGGATATCTTGCAAGAAATGGGAAAAACGTGTATGTGGATGAAAGTGTGTGTGTGTGTGTGCAAAAATGCTCTCCAAGCGAAGAGAGACTTTTGAGTGTTGTGTTTTACTTGGAATGGATATTCCAAGGTCGTCTCCTCAGGGAAGGAAGGTTGAATTGTGTGAAGGTGATTTTGTGAAAATGAAAAAGTGCAAAATCTTGTGAGTTTATGTTTTGATGAGTGGTGTCTTTGCTAAAAATGCAATGGAAACAAGGTTGACTAATTTGAAGAGGTCATCCCAATGGGAATACCAAATCAACTCAAAACATTCTTCCAATGGTGCCTAGGTGTTCAATTGATTCGTAGCAAGTGAGAGACTAAAATGGAGGTGAGGGTTCAAGCATACCCCGTAAAAAGTCAATGGTGTATCAAGAGTTCACAACCACGTCCACACTCAACTTAGTCAAACCAAACCATCTTACACTACGAGGAGGAATAAAAAAGAGTTGATTTAGCATACTCAAGAGGAAATCTCCCTTGGATTAGCCAACTTAAAACTTAGCTAGTCATATTAAATGCAAAGACACATAATATGAAGAGACATTGTGAAGAGATGAAGATTGAAACTTGTATTAATGCAAGAAAAGTTAAACTACAAAGAAATGCATTTAATACCCATTTGAAAAGCTTGAGAGGAAAAACTTCAATGTAAGAATGATAGATTCAAGGATGCATAACTTAACTTGAAATACACTTGAAATAAATGACATTAAAGTGCAATAAATAAAGATTAAAAGAGTCTTGCAATTGAATACAAGTGAAATGAGTAAGAAGAAAGCAAAAAATCAAACTTCTCTCTCTAAAATTATGTCTTCTTTCTTGAGCTTCTCTCTCTACAATGCTGAATAATTTGTCAACAATGGTGTAACTCCCTGCATTTTCGTCCATGAGGCTCCTATAGCCTATGTGTGTAGGTCTCCCATAAATGGGGATTAAGTTGATGGCTTGAACAAGATAGGACAAGTCCAGCCTGTAACTTCCTAGGCTCCTACCTTCTCTCTCATCCTCATTAATGCAATGGCCTCCAAAGTTCAACCTTAAGTGTAGGGAGGTAACAAGTGGTAGAATCATAGGTGAGACCCCCAAGTAACAAAGCTTGAGTTGTAGGTGATACACATTTCTGGGCAAAACCTTACGGAAGGTCGAAGCAAACCTTCCGAAAGGTTTTAGTAGAGGTAGAAGAAAAAGTTGTCCAGTAGTGCAAACCTTTTGGAAGGTTGAAGCAAATCTTCCGGAAGGTCTTCTTTCAGTGTGCAAAACTTTCCGAAGGTAGTTCAATGTGCAAACCTTCCAGAAGGTTTTCTCCAGATTTGCCTTTTTCTTGATTTATTCAACTTCCAACCCTCCCTTTAAGCTACCCCTCATCTCTATAGACTTTGAACACTACGATGGGGGCTTAACTTAAGTCATTTCCAACTCTTTACCTTCAATCACATAGCAACACCATTAATTGTTTGCTTAATTGTATTTCCTCCCATTTCCACCACAAAAACAAGTATAAAAGGGTATAAAAGCATACATAATGTGCAATATTTTGTGCTAATCACACCCCCTAACTTGAGTTTTACTAGTCCCTAGCAAACTTTATTTCAAACCACAATAAATGAAACTACAACAACCCATTCATACAAGTAACTCATCGAACATTCAAAACGCAAAAATTACAATGCAATTAAAGAAATAACTTGGGCAAGATAAAATGAAACAACTGTAGTATTTTTCATTAATCATTTAAAAAAGTTCAATACAATGAGTTAGAGTTCAAAAACAAAACGGCCCAACATCCTAGAAGTACTTCTACTAGGCTAACAAAACTAACCCTAATTGTGTACAACCTAAAACCAAAAGAAATAAAACAAGTAATGTGACAACACCCTACTCTTCATCCTCATCTCCATCATCCTCCTCCTCTCCAGCATCACAATCATCATTCTCCTCATCACTCTCCTCCTTGTCTTCAAAATCGAAGCCTCCCACCTTAGCAACTGTAGAAGTCATGGGAGCAGAGGTAGAAGGTCCGGTAGCCAGAGGTGGAGGAGGTCCACCTGGGATGGGCTCGCCCAAGAAAGTATGATGAAACATCCTAGTCACCATTAATGACAGCCCATATATCGTAGTCTCCAAGGCATCCAAATACTGTGACACAGTATGAGTCGAGATAAAAGTAGAAGGTCCAGAAGAGGATACCCCAGCTGAGGATGGCTCAAGACCTAAGGTACTAAATCTCTTACCCCCAGTCCTCGCTACCCTCTTACTGCTACTTGATTTCCTAATGGCACCAGTCTTAGGGGGGAGCAACACATCATGTTTGTAGGCCTTTACCTTGCAGTGGGAGCATATCCTAGGTTGCCGAAGGGGAGATTCACCTTCGACTTTGCAACCTGAGCAAAGTCCTTCATGAACTCCTAGATCAAAAGAACTATGTCCATTTGCATCCCGGTCATGAAGGCATGTAGAAGTGTCAGCTTCTCAGCATCAGGGTTCTTCTCCACACCCTTAGGACTCAGATTGTAATGTAGGATTGTGTTCATCACCCCGTAGGAGTGCTTGAAGCCCTCAACCAGATTTGTCCCTTTGAATTTAGTAGGGTCATCATAGGTGAGCTACAAATACTCAGAGAGTGTTTTACTCCCTTCAACATTGTGTGGGTAGATGGGGGTATTAGAGGGAGGCCTCTGGTGATTCAAAAGGGTAACAATCATATTTGGGGTCACGTCAAATGTCTTCCCCCTCACATTTGTCCTAAGAATATGGCCATCCTTGCCACAACCTTCAAATTCCTATAAAACTCCCTACACAAAGCCAGGTTATACCCATTAACCTACTTAAACGAAACCCCCAATCCATAACCCTCGATAATCCTCACCACTTCGTTATTTGGCCAAAGGGTGATCTTATCCACAAACCACTCACATGTGACATTTTTCTCATCTATCCTTTGCTTGTGAGCATCATGTCTTGCTTTTGTCCTCCTCTACTCCTTATCTCCACTACTCAGCCCCTCCATACTCCTCTTGTGGGAACTAGTGCTTGTGGGTTGAGTGGAATCCAGACCCATGCGCTTGGTGTGGGCCATGAGAACCAACAGTGCCTGAACACCCATAAATGTAAAAAAACCACATCAAAAGTTGCTCGATGGGCTCAAAAGAATCAAGGGAGTTCCTATCCATACAAGCCATTGCAATGCAGCTAAAGATTTTTGAGAATAACTAAGAGAACTTGAGATTTAAGAGAAAAGATAAACCTAGGGTTTTAAAAGAGAACTCCAAGAATTTTTAGTAGAAATCAGTCAATAAACAACCCTAGCTATGAAAATGGAAGATTAAAGGGGTGGGTGATTATTCTTTGAAGTTTGGAAGAGATTAGAGAGAGAGAAGAGAGTTTGGGAGCTTGAGTTTTGAGGGAATGTGAAGGATTTCTCCAAAAAACTGAACTTAAAACCCTCATTTTTAGCCTTCTAGGCAAGACCTTCCAAAAAGTCAAAGCAAACCTTCTAGAAGGTTTTTGCAGAAGCTGAGGCAAAAGCTGTCCAATAGTGAAATCCTTCTGGAAGGTCAAAGCAAACCTTCTAAAATGTTTTGCACACTGGGAAAAACCTTCTGGAAGGTTAATAACCAAACCTTCTAGAAGGTTTTGCCCTTCTTGTAAAACAATTCCTATGCTCCAAAACTCACTTCCAAACCAACTTATCCCAACTCCTAGACATTCTAACACACTATTCATGACCTCTACTCTACCAAAACCATGAAGTACTCTTGTGAACCATAATTGAGTGATAATGCCCGAAGTCATTTCCGAAATTGCAATATGATTTAAAATTTTGATGCTTTATGTAAACTCCCACATTCTTATCTATATATAATAACGTAATGATTTTGAAATACTGATATATGTAGTGAGGGAAGCATGAGCTATATAGGTTGTAAAAGTAGAAGTTCAAAAGTGTTCCGGAGTTAAAACACATTTTTGATAGAACATGGATAGAAAGAATTTTGACACTGCGTTAGTATTTAGACCATAAATTTTTACCCTGATTTTTTTTATCTGAAAATTTTACAGTAGACACTAGACTTTCAGGGCTACAAAAGTGTATTTCACAAAAAATTTCTCGATGAACCTCTAAATAGGCCAAAACTTCATTAGAAGTTTAGCTGAAAATAGGATGACTTTCGAACGTGAGGATCCATTCAAACGACAGTAAGTCCCAATACTTCGTGTTTGATAGAGCTCTAAAGAAAAAAATAAAAAACTGGGAGCAACTAACGTTCAAATGCCATAATGACGTTCGAACGTGAAGCAGTAATTAGCACTACTAATGTTCAAATGCCAAATGACGTTCGAACGTGAGGTCAAAATCCTGAGTATTAGATTCACAATAAGTGGTATGTTTCTCAATGGACAAGAGTGAGAAAAAACCCCTACCTTTCTTCCTTAGTGTTGTGTGAAAAACTAGAAGATTTGATCCATTTCGATGTGAAAATCTCCCTTGATCTTACGTTCCTCCATGGGGAATGATACAAGAAATTTCTGGAAATGGTTGATATTCAAATGGTTTGTGGTTTAGAAATTGATTTTATGTCTTCATTCTATATATTGATATTGCGTAAACTTGAAATCGGATGAACTATCACTATTTTCTTTCACAAGTCATATATGATATTTGTAAAATGAGACCGACAGATTTTATATGTTTTCTAAACCTTGTTCGAGTTTGGGAAGATTTTCCTACAAAGCTTAGTGCTTAGCCCCGACAAACAATATTTATTTTCAAATTACATTTTAGAGGAAATGGTCGGAGTTGATGAGCAGGTAGCTTAGGAAGTTCAATTGGATGGATGCATGGGTCCCAAGGGGCATGTCTAGAGTTGTTCTCCTTATGTCCTAGACTAGGAGATGCAATTTTGAGACAATGTATGTATGATATTTTGTTTATTCCATTGTAAGATAAAATTACATTTTTAGATGTAATTGTCATAGTTTGGCATATTCTTTTGGATGTAATAGCCATGGTTTGGCAAATTCTTTTGGATGATGCTATAGATATTATGTATGATGAATGGAATTCTCTTTATTTATGGAAATTATTAGTTACTCTGATGATGTGAATGGTTTTAGATAGTAATTTCATCTAAGGTGGATTTTGGGGCGTTACACTTTCAAAATACAAGACATGGATTTCTGTCCAAGGTGGATTTTGGGGCATTACACTTTCAAAATACAAGACATGGATTTCTAAGTTTAACTACCAAAATGAATTCCCAAGATCTAAAGCATAGATTCAAATGGTAAAGGCATTCCTAAATCTTCCCAATATCAAAAACTTGAGCAATATTCCCCCATCCTTTGAGCATATGGCTACATAACACATTGTTCAAATGTCCGAATCATGCATACATGAGCATCACTATTGCTTTAAATGTTATTTTAGAGTATTCACCTACACATTCATTTCAAACTCGTGTGTGTGTGAAATGGACATGTAATTTAAACATTTACCCAATGGAATTCACATTCACTTGGCTATCCAAATTCAGCTTCGATGCAACCTCACCAAGGATGTCTCTCAACAATGAATCACATTATGGTTATCCTGGCTTGCTCTCCATGTGTATATGTGAGATAGAATCTTGTACACAAAACAAAATATGCTCACATATAATCCAAAAATAAAGTACATGCATAGGAATAAAACAACCTTGGCATAATCTCATGAAAGGAATGTTAGGGCATTAGATAGCAAAATCAACCTTTCTTTTTCTTTAAAAGTATGATATACCCATGTTTTCTCTATATCATTTAGGACTTTGAAGAGTTGAAATGAGGCCTTAGGGTGATATTGAGGCAAGTGAAATGGAGGATATAGGTGGGTGAATGATTTTTATTTCAAAAAGATCTCCCTTTTTATGGGATTTACCATCTAACACCATCACTTCACTCTTTATTTCTTTTTCTTCATTTCCATAACATTTTCCTTTTTCTTTGGTCATTCTTTCTTCTTTCACCCTTTTTCTCTCTTTTTCTTGGATTTCTCATTCTTTTTCATTCAACATTTTGAAATTCACATCATTCATCTCTTTTGCTGGGTTTCCATATCATCATTCATTCTCTTTCATGTTCAATCATAGTTAGATCTTGGAACAACCAAGGTATGGCAAAGTTTTATCTGGTTAAATGTGTGGCATGGAAATGAATTTTCAGCAAGGCTCAAACATTTCACTAGGGATAAATTTACAAGAACAAGGTTAAGGCTCAAAATAAATCAAAGATGACCTAAGATCATTTCTAGATAGGCATAGGGGAGCATTGTGAATATCAAGAAAATTCAATTAACTACCCAAATGCACCTATCCAAAACAAGCATAATGAGATTATTGAACAAATTTGGAATTTAAAAAATTATTCCTTGAGTAAATGTAAGTTCCCTCAAACAAGGGTTGGCACTAAAGCTCTCATGGATTCATACTCATTTTCACTATTCATGTCAAGAACTAAAATGTGAATCCAATCCATAAATTGACAAAATTTCAAGTTCATGGTGCACATATGGTTGAGTTCAAAAGCAAACAAGTATTTGATACTCTTAGGATAGGATAAACCTCTATAATGTGCTCATGTATTCATAATTCAAGGCAAAGATCAAAACTATCCATAAACCCGCAACATTGTAAATAGGGGAATATAGGTCAACATTCAAATATATTTCACAAAGATTTTCAAATTTTTCACATATTTCTCAACTATTCTTAAACACAAATCTGTAGAACATGTGAAAGGTGAATTTCACCACAAAAATTGGTATCATCACCAAAAATTTTCACAAAAAATTAGTGTTTCATACAAATGGTGCACGTCACCCTCCAACGTGATTCATACATTGTTCTCAATGCAACAAAAAAGATATGAAATGCAATGAAGGACTTTGAAAAGATAAGTAGGGTTAGAGAACACCTTGAATGGAACTTTTGACAAAAACACCGTAATTTGCACACTGAAAGAAAACACTATACGCAAAGATAAAGTAAGTGAACAAAATAACTTGGATATTAAATGATAAAATAAAGCAACTGTACACTAACAACTACATGAACAGTTAATCCTTCAAAAGATCCAAGTAAACCGGATCCACCAACTCTTCCTCCACACTTTGACGCTCAAAAATCTTGAAGAATGGCTTAAGTCTTTGGCCATTAACATTGAATGTCTTGTCATCCTCGGGGTTGGTGATTTTCATGGCTCCATTGAAGTAGGCCACCTTGATAAGGTAGGGACGACCCAATGAGATCGGAGTTTTCCTTGAAAGATTGAAAGTCAAGAATTGTATAAGAGCACTCTCTGTCTAAGCTCAAATTTCGTTCTTAAAATGGATTTGTCATGAAAAATCTTAGCCCTCGCTTTTGAAATTTTTGAGCTCTCATACACATCTCTATGGATCTCCTCTAATTCATTCATTAACAACTTCCTATTCTCTTCGGCCATTCTCAAGTTGAAGTTTAAGGTCTTGATGGCCCAATGAGCCTTATGCTCCATTTCAACCGACAAATGGCAAACCTTGCCATAGACTAGCCTATAGGGTGACATGCCTCGAATGGTCTTGTAAGAAGTGTGGTAAGTCCATGGGGCATCATTCAACCTAAGTGACCAATTCTTCCTATTAGGGTTCACCGTTTTCTCTAAGATTTTCTTGATCTCCTTATTGGCCAACTCAGCTTGGCCATTGGTTTGTGGGTGATAAGCGGTGGACACCTTGTGTGTGACACCATACTTATGCATTAAATATACAAATGAACTATTACAGAAATGAGAATCACCGTCTCTTATCATTACACGAGTCATCCCAAATCCCAAAAAAATGTTTTCTTTTAAGAACTTGACCAGAACCTGGTGGTCATTGGTCTTGGTTGGGATAGCCTCTACCCACTTGGACACATAGCCTACTACTAGCAAAATATACAGGTAGCCAAAAGACATGGGGAATGGACCCATGAAGTCAATGCCCCAACAATCGAATATCTCAATTACTAACAAGGGGGGACAAAGGCATCATATTCGTACAGGTAACTGATTAATCCTAATTAAGAGATAATTTAATAGGTAAATTGTGTTAGTTGAATAAAGTTAAACTAGTCAAAATAAATCAAATTAGAATTAGTGTGTGAATAAAGGATAATGCATTAATTGTTGTTCTTTTCAGGATTTTGTGCGTCAAAGCTACAAACTACTGGGGAGCCAATTGCATTAAAGCTACAGACTACTCGGGTGCCAATTATCAAAGCTCAAAACAAAGGGGGATCAAAGAATTCAAGGCCACCTAACAAGATTTTCAAGTCCACCTAACAAGATTCAAGGCCACCTAACAAGACTTTCAAGTCCACCTAACAAGATTTTCAAGTCCACCTAACAAGATTCAAGGCCACCTAACAAGACTTTCACCCTCCCTTGTTGCCTATAAATACCACCCTTTAGGACTTGTAAAGCATTCATCTTTTGGTAGTGGAAAACCCTCCAAAAGTATTATTGCTTTCCTTATTGCTTATAGCTTTCTTTAAGTATTGCTTTCTTTTATTGTATTCTTGTTTCCTTTTAATTTATTGCTTTCTTTTACTTTAAGTATTGCTTTCTTTTATTGTGTTATTGCTTTCTTTTACTTCCATTGCTTGAGCTTCCTTCTTCCCTTAGAGGAGTGAAACTCTTCCACTTTTTTAGAGCTTTACCAAAGCCGTGAAGGGTGGAACGTGATTCACTCATTCTTTGTCGAAGATCGGCTCCTTGTGTAAAATGTATTACCTTGTAACTCCTCTACTTGGAGGGATGAGCATCACTCACTTTTCTAGTTTTGACAAAGCTATGAAGAGTGAGTAGTTTCTCATCCAATCTTTAGTAAGAGGTTGTTATCCGGAAGTTAAATTTATGCAAATCATTTATGCTTAGTTTTAGTCTTTATTTTTTTATATAATGTCTTCTCATCATATTGTTGTCTTTATTTTAAGCATGAATAGCTAAATCTCTTAGTTGGCAAAACCAAGAGGAACCTCCACTTGGGTATACCATTTCAACTCATTCTCCTCCCCTCTTTTCAGAGTTCAATGGTTCGATTTGACTGGGTTGAGGGTGGATAACTTGGTGAGTCTTTGATATTCCGTAGGCCTAGTCACGGTTTATGCTTAGATACTCACCAATCTTACCCCTATCTTTCCACGAATCAATCGTTCATTCATGCTCTATTGGAGGAGGGTTTTGAGTTGAGACGATATTCCTATTGGAGTGACCTCTTGGATTTGCCAACATTTGTTTCTCATTTTACTAGCATCAAAACAACTTCACCAAACAACTTCCAACAATCAAAGATTTTACACTTTCTTTCTCCCAAAATCACCTTCCCCTCGGTTTACTTCCTTCCCCGTGGAAACGACCTTGGAATACCACCAAGTAAAACACGATCCGCGAAAGTCTCCTTGCGCTTGGGGAGCACTTTTGTTCACACATACTCACATTTGAAATCTCATTCATCCACCATTCCGTTGCCCTTTCTTTTGACATCATCCCTAGGAGAGTGACACTCCCCTTTATTCATATACTATACATGCTAAAAGGTGATGTTTATAGGTTAGGAAACAACAAGGAAATTTGTCAAGCATTTTTTGGCGCCGTTGCCGGGGAAGGCAAGTGTTAAACCAAGAAGGTGATTTTTGGACGACGGAGGTAAGTCCCATGATCTTCATCATGGGCTGAGGTACGTTGTTCCGTGTACATAATCTTGTTTGTGTATAACTTTGTTTGTATATATTTTGTTTTATGTGGAGGCGGAACGACCGAAAATGACTTGTTAGACAAAACTTGGCCCCTACCATGAATATTGACCAAGAACAACCCGAGGATGCGGGTGATAATTTTGACAATATAGGTGCAAATCCAAATATCCAAAGGGGTGGGGGACCACAAGAACCCCAAATACCCAATCCGAGAATGAATTTTCCCCTTCCCGTGAATGAGGGGAATAATTTTCAAATGAATCCCTCGGTGAGGTCAATGAGGGATTTCCTACAACCAACACAAAGCACCATACCATCATGCATCCTCTTTCCAGTCCAAACTCATCTTTTCATAGTTAAGCCAGGGATGTTGCAACTAATTCCCACGTTCAATGGATTTGAAACTCAGAGCCCCTATTCACATATAAGGATTTTGAGGAAATGGTTGCAACTTTCCTCCCCAATCATGGGATGGAAGAGATAGC
This sequence comes from Ilex paraguariensis, assembly GCA_963454935.2. NCBI lineage: Eukaryota > Viridiplantae > Streptophyta > Magnoliopsida > Aquifoliales > Aquifoliaceae > Ilex > Ilex paraguariensis. The sequence continues at coordinate 10,818 of CAUOFW020006870.1, read as the reverse complement.
TAGAATGAAATTGTTTCTCTTTTCCCTGAAAGACAAGGCAAAAACGTGGCTTAGTTCCTTAAAGCCTTGAACCATCACATCGTGGAGCCAAATGATTTCTGAGTTTTTGAACAAATTCTTTCCGGTACATAAAACCACTACCCTAAAAAAGCAAATTCAAAACTTTTTGAAAAAGCCCAATGAGCAATTCTATCAATGTTGGGAAAGGTACAAGGAATTGCTACAATCCATTCCACATCATGGCTTTGAACCATGGCAATTGGTGAGTTTCTTTTATGAAGAAATGACACCGGACCATCGACAGTTCATTGACATGATGTGTAATGGGGAGTTTTTGAACAAAGACCCTGATGAGGCCTTAGATTACTTTGATACATTGGCACAAAATGCACAATGATGGGATATTACAGATCCTACCGATGTACCAAGGTCTTCTCCTCAAAAGACTGGCCAAACTCAAGGGGGAGGGATTTATGATTTGAGAGACCGGGAAGACTTGTTTTCAAAAATTACTAAATTGTCAAGGAAAGTTGAGAGTCTTGAAGTCAATAAGAGACACGAGGTGTCTAATGTGTCACGAACTGAGGAGGGTTGTTCAATTTGCGAATGTATGGAGCATTCCCTATCGGATTGCCCAAACATTCCGACCCTTAAAGAAGCGTACCATGAACAAGTCCATGCATTCAACCAAACGAGGCAATCATTGTCTCCCAATTCAAATACTTACAATCCAGGTTGGAGTAATCACCCAAATTTTAGTTGGAGAAATGAAAACCTCATTCCTCATGGTTCAAGTGCATATGCATCTCTCATGCCTTCCAAGCAAAACCAATACCATGGCCAAGGGCAAGCATCTAGCTCTCAATACCCCCGGATCAATCCACAAGGGTATTTGTCAAACCCACCACCACAGAATTTTTCACCAAATCCACCTCCACAAAGTTTTTCTCAAGGACCGTCCAATCCATCCACATACCAACCTCCTCACAAAAGGAATTTGGAGGATATGGTTCATTCCTTTATTCAAAGCCAAACCATCATCAATAACCAAAATGCCACAACCATCAATGATGTAAGAGCCCAACTCACAAAGTTAACAAACTCCATAGGGGCATCTCAACAAGAAAAGGGGAAGTTCCAGGCTCAACCACAAGAGAACCCTAGGGGTCAACACCTTGTTGAGTCATCGGAACCTTTGAAAGAGAGTTGCGAGCAACTCAAAGCTGTCACCACTCTCCGCAGTGGCAAAGAAATTGACAAAACCATTTTGCCAACGGTCTCACCCAAGACCACATTGCCAAAAGAAAAAGATCTCTTGGGTGACGCCGACAAGAGTGAGGTGCGTGAAGAGAAAGAAAGAGAGGTTGTTGAGAAAGGAAAATTAATTGATGATTGTGTGTTTATTCCTCTCATGCCTGCCCCTTTTCCAAGTCGTTTGAAGCCACCTGTCAAGGTGGCTAATTATGCTGATATTTTGGAAATGTTTAAGCAGGTGAAGATTAACATTCCACTTCTCGACGCCATCAAGCAAATTCCATCATGTGCTAAGATTTTGAAGGACTTATGCACGGTGAAGAGAAAACTGAATGTCCACAAGAAAGCATTCCTCACCAAACAAGTGAGCTCAATTTTGAGGACTAACACTCCTCCCAAATTCAAAGACCCTGGTTGTCCAACCATATCCATCACCATTGGAAATTTTCGAGTGGAGCAAGCACTCCTCGATTTGGGGGCAAGTGTGAATCTTCTTCCCTACTCGGTGTACCAACAACTGCAGCTAGAGGAGTAGAAGCCCACCTCAATCACACTTCAATTGGCGGATCGTAGTATCCGTACACCAAGGGGAGTAGTTGAGGACATTAGAGAGGAAGAAAGGAAGGGAAAAATAAGAGATTTAAGGGTAGATTCAAGATCAAAGCTCAAGTTCTTCCTACAAATTAAAGATTTAAGTAGGATTTTTCTCTCATTCACTTACATTGAGGCTAGGGTATTTATATATGTATATTTTGGCTATCAATGGTATATATATATGCTATGGGATCATCATCTCTTAGGCTTTTTTTGCAAGGATTACATGTTTTGAACAAAGTAGGGTTTAATACCCATGAAATCTCCTTTCTAGTTTTAAAACCCTAATTTTTGGAGAGTGATGTATTTCCTTCTTAAATACTTTCTTTATTATGGATTTCGAAACCTTAATGCTTTGTGTTGGGTAGAAAAATGATGTTATTTTGATCTCATGTATTTTCTTAGTTGGTTGTGGAATTGTTACATGATATATTTTAGGGATTTTGGATAGATTCTTGTAAATTGAGATAAATGTTGGAATTGTATGTTTGGTTGGGTTGTTTGTGATGCACATGAGTGAGAGATTCCTTATAAGGATGCTCACCCCTTCCCAAGAGATTCTCGGTAAGGATGCTTGATAAACAATATAGTGATTGGTGAGAGGTTCCATGTAAGGATGCTCATTCATTCTTAAGAGGTTCCCGGTAAGGATGCTTGAGAATCAAAGGTGACCTAAAGGGGGGTGGAGGTTACCACAAAGTATGCCACCTACTGAAAGAAATGTTGAAATTTAGTTATGACAATTAATGGTTATTATTTGTATGATGTGTTTGTTTATTCATTTAAGTATTGTTTTTAAATAAACTTGAGATCTTTTTTAAATGTCACTGCTTTATTTCAAATTATGTATCTATGTTATGTTAAAATTGAGACTGACCATTTTAAATGCTTTTCTAAACCTTGCATAGATTTTGGAGAATTTTTCTACAGAGCTTCGTACTCAGCCCCTATCGCTAAAATTTTTCAGATTACCCGCTTGAGGAGGAGGACGTAAGAGTCGAGGAGCCCGCTACTTGACAAACTCCACTGGACGGGAGTGTGGATCCCGAGGTGGACGCATAGAGTGACCTCCTTTCCTTTTGTACTAGATTAGGACATTCTTTTAGAACATTGTGTAGTCTAGCTTCTTTTGTTTATTCCGCTGCACTTCTTTAATTAATTTTTGAGATGCAATAGCCATGACTTGGGCTTATTCTTTTGGATAATGTTATAAATATTCGTGGATGACAAATGAAGTCTTGTTTCTTAAGGGATTGTATTAGTGCTCTCATGATATGAATAATTTTAGAATGTAATGTCATCCAAGGTGTGTTTTGGAGTGTTACACATCATATTAAGAAAAAACAAAGACATATTCAACAGACAACATAATCCCAACAAACTAGATGGTTTATATCATCTAAAATTTATTAATCCAATGAACCATAATGAGTAATTTCCCACGTCTAACACTTTCCATTTTGTTAACATTAAATCATGCCTAAAGTACCCCGTTAATATTGCTCCTTTCCAAATCCTCTCTGTCTCCCCCCAAATTTGCTTTCTAAAATAAGATGCTCAATTTTCCTTCGCCCTTATGCCCCAATATCCTCTCTATCTCTGTGCCCTCATTTGCACCTCCAACAACCTCATACCTTCTTTCTTTATTCATCCTTTCTATCTCTTCACTCTTTTCTCTCTATCTCACACCTCTCTTCCCCTTCCCTATTCATGTCTATCTCTTATCTCTATTTCTCTTCACTTTTCTCTCTCTATCTCACACCTCTCTTCCCCCTCCCTATTCATGCCCTCTATCTCTTCTCTCTATTTCTCTTTACTTTTCTCTCTTTATCTCATACCTCTCTTCCTAGTGACGTCATGGACTAACCACAGGTGACCTAGTGTATCAATACCGAGCAACCCACCACCGATGATCTTCCCAACAACCACCTTGAAACCCTCGTCAGGTATTCCTCCATATTTCTGTCTTCATATCTTCTCCCCCTCTCTCTATCTTTATCTCTTTGTTTCCCCTTTCTTTGCATCCCATATCCAGTGCATATGCACACGCATAACACACACTCACATGCACAAAACACACACATCCACCCATAACCACACACACATCATCGTACACACAACACCCACACTCACACCCATAACCATAACTCATGCACAATCTCCTTATTTATTGAATTCAGATCTATTTGAATGGTGAGGTATGGATTTTGGAAATAACCATTTGGATTTGTAGTGTTTTGTTTGAAATTTTCTATTGTTGTGGTGTTGAGCACTGTGTATTTTGATTTTGATTATTGAATTTGTTCAACTGAAATGTTTTCATCCAACAAAATGATTCAAGGCACCTAAAAGTCACAAAGAAAATCATAGTTTTGGTTGTGACCCACAACTGATTTTTAGTGATGATGCATTGTGGTGGTTGCATTGTGCAATTGTGGTGGTGATAGACTGGGTTTTAAGGATTGATGCACCATTGTTTCTTTCTTTCTTTTTTTTTAAATGAGAAGCAAGACTTTTAGTCAAATTACATGTGTCTCACTTTGGGTAAAACTGTAACATCCCGATTTTTCAGAGATTTAATTGATATAAAAACACCCAAATAAAAATAACATAGCACTAACTGTCCCAATAAAATTTCATTTATCCAAATCATCTCTCAATTTAAATAAATCTGTCAATATATATAAATCTCCCAATACTATTAAAACATTAATTATATCGACATCTTCTCATCTTTAATGCTATGATTATCTCGTTTCGATCTTTTCTTTAAAATCAACTTAAAAATATTAAATAAAGTGAGGAAGTGTGCAATATGACAAGGAAAAATATGCTCAAGGATATTAATTACCGAATAATCTAGTATCACTAACTATCTCAATCAACAGATACAAAAATTATATTTGCATATCACAGTTATGCAAGATTTTAACATAGATCTAACATCTCACCAATCATCCCTCCGCAACCCGATCTCATAGGTCTCTTGGCTAGTGATGCATCGACTATTGGCTGTCATGATACCCTCTCAATATCTGCAAAACACGATCAATAAGATCAATATATTCAACGATATTCAATTGAATTTTCATAAATAATGATATCACAATATGGAATACAAATAAGAGGATAGTCAAGAAAATACTCTTTGCAAAGAGATTTAACGAGAGCAAATTGCATACCACCCTTATCTTAAGGTATTATCTCATTTCACAAATTGAGTGACATCGTGTAAACTCTATCAAAGACCCCAACTCTTTGTCGCTATCTTGTCTGCATTTCCTTCTTCCTTTTTTATTTCAACAATGCTTTTACCATTTTATGGAAAACACGACACACAACTTTTATTAACTCTTACTCACCCACCACCCATTGATGAATTCTCTGTCTTTCTTTCTTTCTTTTATCTTCCTTGGTTTCTTTAGCTTCATTTCAAAGTCATTCACTTGGGTGAAGACTCACAAACATAAAAGTTATATATATTTATACTTTGCTCCTCTTTGTTTCACTTACAATATATATATATATGTTAGTCACAAAACTTAAATATTCCTTACACTTTCACCTCAAAACTCCTATTGTTTTACACTTAAAATACTTCTCAAACCTTGGGGGTTCACAAAAAACAACCAAGAGGAACTACGCTCGAGATAGAACAAGTGGCATGGGATTCCATATGCACTTTGCAAACATCTTTACAACATATGTTTTGTTTTCTTTTAGGTTCTTTTAGTGGTGATTTGATTGATTTTTTTTTTTGATTGTAGGTTGTGCTAATTGTATGATTTGATTTCCTATCCTTTGGTTTTATTCCCATGTCAAGTGGCTTAAACTTGATGCATCAGTTTCTTTAATTTTTTATACTGACTAATTATTTCCACAATGCAATTTGATGATCGCAGAGACAAGTTTCTAAAAGCTCATTTTGGGGGATTTTTGGAGCTCTAATACTATCTATATCTTTACCGCAAGAAGATGGTTGTATGCTCATTTTGGTCAATTTTTATATTTGTGTTAAACAACTACTTTTTTCTTTGTCATGTTCAAATTGTTACTTGATGCTTTATTAGGTGCTTGACATACAATAATCCTACAAGACAATATAGTGGGATGAAAAATATGGTAGCCACCATGTGTCTCCAGTTGTAAGCTAATTTAAATCAATTTCGATGTCTGTAGATTACTTTGATTGCTAGCTTAGAAGTTGATTCTGGAGCATTCCTTTTTGGCTTCGATTGATTTGTTTTGTTGGGTCTTTGCTTTTGGGGGTCTCTGATGGGTGAAAAGGTTTCTTGGTGTGTGCCAATATTTTTGGTTTAGATACTGTCCAGACAATTTTCGTTCAAGAACCATTAGTGCTTTGGACAAGACAACAAATGCTTTTGCTATTTCTTTCCTAACTAAACTATATTTAAATTCTTGAAACAAGAAATTCTGTAAAAATGAAGTGGCAATATTTATAGTACAAAATTTGGTTTTTTTTGTTGCATAGACATTCGCGTGGTGTCATTCGAGAAATCCTGGGCATTTTTCTTTGTTGGTGCTTTTAACTAATAGTTTCTTAATTCTTTCTCAAATTTCACTCTATGTCATTGATTGGAGTTTGATCTTTTGCTTGTTTTTTGTTGATGGAAGGTGCTTCCGGAATTAGTGCAAGGAACAATTCTCTCCACCGGCTACTATGTTCTCTATAAAAAAGAAGCTTTCTTTTTTTTTTTTTTTGTTCTTCTTAGGATCCATTTATGTTTTTGATAGCATGATCTCTATTTAGTAGTTGATAAAATTGGGTGACAGGAAAATTGAACTGTGATTTTTTGTCTTATAGATTTTCTCCCATCCATCATAAACCATCCAAAAACCTCTGACACTATATTCATTTGATGCTATGTTTTGGTTAAGATGGTTATTATTATTTCTTTTTTTGTTCCTTTCTTCTCATTTTAGTTTAAATTGAATGGAGTATTATGCAGTAAATTGGGTATAAGAAGTGAACTTTGTTGTGGCAGCATAGGTTTTATGCTTCGTGGATGTGCCGACAAGCATAGCTATTTATGGTTATTATGGCAGCTAAGGTTCTATGGTTCACAAGATTGGGGATTTATGGTTAGTTGATTTGAGTTAGGTCTGATTTTATTTTTTGAAAATGAAGTTAGCTTTTATTACTTTTACATGATTGAATTTTTGGAATTTGGTTTTTTGGTAGTGTGGTTAATTTTTGGATAAAATGACAAATTTTTCGTATTGTTTGGACTTTTTTTTTTTTGAATTTTCTTGATTATGCTTAATATGCATGATTCTTATAAATTCTTTGATTTTTACTTGATGTAGCTATCCGAAAGCTGCTAATCAGGATGCAATTATATATGAATGATCTTTTAGAAGGATTTCCCTAGCCCACAAAGTATTCTCCTCTATTAATTGATAGATTCTTATACTTGAGGTCCTGAAGTAACATATGATTGTTCTAACTGCCTTTAGTTGGCTGCAAAGTCTTTTTTCTATGTTTTACACTACTAAATTCCTTGCGAATGAACTATTGACTTTTTTTCTTGGTCATGTTTGCTATGTGAGTGTAGAGTTCAGTTGTGTGGTTATGAAAACCAGTTATGCTGTCATAGTTGATGAATGATTGTGCTTAGGTAGGCATTGTAGCATGACAATGAGTTCAGTTTGGTTTATATTATGGTTATGAATTTAAGGTAGGGGGCATACATACTTGCCACAAGGCATATAAGGGTGTAGGATGCAGCTTTTAAGATGCAAATTTTCAAATCTAAGGAATCTTGGTTAAATTATATTTTATTTATCTTTATTTGTATATGAATGTAATGGAATATTTTTTTTTATGGTTGTTCACTAGAGAATGTTGATCTGTTTCATTTGGTTTAGTTGGAAACACAATAAAATATGGAGATTTATTTGAATTTCATGATTTGAGAGTAGTAGTAAGTGGAGTTCTTGATCTTGACCGAATTTGAATAAAGATCAAATGTTTTGTAACAAATTGAAATATCTTGAAAAGGTCAGTGAAATGGAAAATGGAAAATGCTATTTGTTATTATCTATTTGTTATTGCAATGGAAAATGCTAACCTTCTATTGCAGAGAAATATTTATGGTAATCTTCACTACCAATATCATTGGAAATGTAAGAAACTAAAGTTAGCCCAACTTTGTTTTGCAGATGACCTTCTCATTTCTTTTCATGGGAATCTTCAATCTGCTCATGTTCTTAAAGGTGCCTTGGATCATTTCCACCTTATTTCAAGCTTGCAAACAAACAAAGATAAGAGTAACATCTTCATATGTGCTATCCAACAAGAGATAAATTTGCAAATCAAAAATATTTTGGATTCATTAGATGTTTGGGAGTTCCTCTTAATCAAACAAACTGAGGTATCAACACTATGCAAACTTCATTGAGAAAATTGAGAATAAAGTTAAATCTTGGGTTCCTAGATCCTTATCTTGTGTTGGTAGACTTTAATTAATTATCTCAGTATTAAGTGGTGTTGATCCCAAAAAATTGCACCAATGGTATGTCAGATGAGTAGCAATCATCGGTGGGCTCCTGCAAAGACTGGAGGGACTCTGGTTCTCAATCATCTGATGATTAAGTCAATAAAGACGAAAAGGGTTAACTGGAATTAAGCTGGGAGGAATCACGTACTTGGCTTGTAGTTAGCTCCTCTCCTTTATAGGTTGAGCCCTTGTTACCATTGAAGCTTTTCAGCTACCTTTTGAATGAGGCGTCAAGGAAAGTGGAACCTCCATCCCAAGATGTTGGAACTAATTTGGGCTACTATTGTGGAATATGGGTGAGCAAGTTTACATGCGATTTGGATTATAGAGGAGGATGCATCACACTGGATTATGTGCTCGAACTCACATGCTCACCTTGTGGCTATCTCTATCACGTGCTCACCTTAGGGATAATTCTATCTCCATAAGTTGGCCCCTAGCTAAGACTAGTGTAAGGGCACACTATGCATTAATTACAGTTGCCCATTAGATAGGAATGGAATTGTTAGCTTAGTGTACGCAATCGCCAAAGTGCCATTGTGGCCCTAGTACATATAAGAGTTCTCCTTCCCTTTCTTTGGCTATCTTCGAGAGCTTCTGGAATTCGGGTATGCTTTGCCCTAATCCTCTTTTTCTTTCATACTTTCCCATGATTCTTCTCCATAGACCGTATAGGTTGGAGCCATATATTCCAATTTCATTTTTTACAGCTTTTTCTTTTTGTGATGGAGGAAATCTAGCCTTGAATCTTTAGGATTTTTTGTGAGCAAATCTATTGGTACTCTGCTTACACCTGTGCTTGAGTTTTTCCTTTCTTTAGTTGCTAACAGACTTAATTGTTCTCACCCCTCTAATTTATACATTAACCACCACAACTTCCGGTTATGTTGATTGACTTGATCAACTCCCCTCTAAGAGTGTTTAGACACTTGTAGCACAAGCTAATGCGACAAATGGGAATTCCAAATCTATCCAAGAGATTAGATCCTCGACCCTAAGAATTAGTGGGGCTAAGAATTATCACAGTTGTTTGAATATGAGATCTCTTTGAGAGCTAACGGCTCAATATTTGATCCTTGACTCTAAGCATTTGCGAGTCCCTTTCGCTGATGATAAGGCTTGCTTCTACGAGTCTATTCTCGAAGCTAAACTCCATTTTCTAGTCCCCAGACATATTAAAGGCCTTTCACTTTCTAAACCTTGCTCCTGCCTAGCTAACTCTTATTAGTTGGGGTTTTTTTGATTGGTACGGGTGTCACTTGGGCTAAGGTAAACAGTGCTGGCATACAACCAAGCTTTGCCAAGCTTATGCAGTGCTACAACCTCAACCATTGCTCTAGACAAGGCTTAGGGTGGTTCTCCTTCTCAAAAAAAGAAGATTCGACCATGTTGATTGGTTACTCCTCAAATGTGAAAGAGTGGAAAGATAAGTTTTTCTTTGTTTCCGGTCCAAGTTGGGAATTTGGGCCCTCTAAGGCTCCTTCTAGCTGCTCCTTTTGGGTTCTCCACATTTTGGGGACTCCTACCCCTCTTTCAAGTAAGTGCATTCCCTTTCAACAATTTTCTGTATTGATTGTGGGTTCTCACCTTTATCCCTTTTAAAGAGTAGTTAAATCAAATCCCCTTTCCTTTGAGTCAAGGACATAGATTAAACATGACTTGACTATCCCATAAAGGACCTTTCTAAGCATGTGAGTGATCTGGCCCTCTTTGAATTTCTTTTGGAGCCTTGTCTAGGTGGCCCGCTAGTCTGCCTATAGCAACCTCTTTTCCAAAAGGTATAAATCTTTCATTCTATAATTCGTCATAGTTTTAGACATGCCCTAACTTTTTCCATTCTCCAGTTATGGCCTCTAAGGTCATTGACTAGCAGTCCTAGAAAGTTGTTTCAGGATGGCATTTGAAACCAACCCCTTTTCTCGTAAGAGACTTAGGATGTCTTTCCCTCGAGTGAAGGAGGTGTCTCTGATCTCCAATATCTCCCTAACCTCTTCTCCATCTGTCACCCCAGGGCATGCCACCTTTCACTTTGCCAGTACTAGGTTGGCCAAGTCTCTCCGTGAGGTAGAAGTTCTCCTTACTCTTCTGACAGACAAAGGAAAAGGTAAGGCTTCAGGAGTTTCTAAGGAGAAGTCCTACACCATACCACCTTTTTGATGATCCCATCAGTTACTCCTCAGTCTATGTGGGACAATGTGGAGGAGGAAATGGCTTGGCTTCACCAATTTGTTCATAAGAATAAGGTACAACAACCTTTGACCTGGGGCCGTCCTAGGTAACAAAAAACCTAGCTCTTGTTTTGTTGGAAAGGTAGATCTTTGAATTCTCTGAATTTTCTTGTTTCCTCTTCTATTTTTAATACCTTCTTCCCTTTTCAACTTGTCATCTCTTACTACAAGCCTCTCTATTCTACTCTTAGTGAAAAGAAGTCGTATGAGGAAGAAATCTA